>CAMOHE010055645.1:43311-62599 GCA_946598075.1 Artocarpus hirsutus
GCCTGATAGCTGTTGTTATAAGCAAATTTTGCTAACGGTAACATCTTAATCTTTCACCAACTTGTCTTGTAATCTAAGGTACAGGCACGGAGCATATCCTCTAAAATCAAATTCGTTCTCTCTGTTTGGCCATCAGTCTGAGGGTAAAAGGTTGTGCTAAAGTGCAACTTAGTACCCTTCGTGATCTTTTCTTTAAATTGGAAGTGTACCTACCGTCATGATCAGAGATGATAGACTTAGGAATTCCACGAAGTCTCACTATTTCTTTGACATAAAGTTCTACTACCTGCTTCATAAAGTGATTGATTCTGATGGGAATGAGGTGTGCCGTCTTTGTCGGTTGATCAATAACTATCCAAATAACATCAAATCCATCTGTAGTTCTAAGTAATCTTGTGATGAAATCCATTGAAATTTCTTTCTATTTCCATTTCGGTGTCTATATTGACTGTAATTCGCCACCATACAGTTGGTGTTCAGTTCTAACTTGTTAACATGTCAAACATTTCTTTACATACCTTGCAACATCACGCTTCACTCCAAACCACTAGAAACTAATCCTTAACTTGTTGTATATCTTTGTTACACCTGGTTGAATTGAATAAGTGAGTATCGTGATCTATATCCTTTCCTTAAACCATTAACATTGAAAACAAGAAATCTTTGAGACATAACGTTCCATCATCAGTAACACAAAATTCCTTACATCTTCCTTCCTTTATTTCTTGCTTGATCATTGCTAGACTTGCATCTTTATCTTGTTTGCCTCAAATCTCATCAAATAATGATGGAGCAAGAGTCAATGCTGAAAGCTGTCTCGATACAAGTTTCAAACCAAAGTCTAGAATTTCTTTCCTTAAAGGCTGGGACATTGCTCGCAATGACATCAATGTTCCAACAGTCTTCCTACTCAGAGCATCAGCCACTCGATTTGCCTTTCCTGAATGGTACAAGATTTCACAATCATAATCTTTTACTAGTTCTAACCATCTCCGCTGCCTCATGTTCAGATCCTTCTGAGTGAAAAAGTACTTTAAACTTTGATTGTCGGTGTAGATCTTACATTGAACCCCATACAAGTAATGTCTCTAAATCTTCAATGCAAAAACTACGGCCGCCAACTCGAGGTTATGAGTAGGGTAATTCTTCTCATTATAGTTCCGTTGTCTCAAGGCATAAGCAATCACCCTTTCATTCTGCATCAACACTGCACCTAGGCCCATTTTTGAAGCATCACTATAAATGACAAATCCGTCACTCCCTTCTGGAATAGCCAAAACTGAAGCTGTAGTCAACCTTTTCTTTAATTCTTGGAAGCTCTTTTCACACTCATCGTTCCATTCAAACTTCTTCCCTTTGCAAGTTAGATTTGTGAGAGGCGATGCTATCTTGGAGAAATCCTCCACAAACTTTCAATAATAACGAGCTAATCTTAAGAAGCTTCTTATCTCACTTGCATTCTTAGGTTGCTTCCAGTTAAGAACAACCTCAACCTTGGTAGGATCCACCATTATTCCATCCTTTGATGCATATAAGTCAAGAAAGATATGTTATCGAGCCAAAACTCACACTTAGAAAACCTTGCATACATTTTACGTCTCTTTAGGGTTTCTAGCACAATCCTCAAGTGCTCAGTATACTCTTTCCGACTCTTCAAATACACCAAAATATCATCGATAAACACTATAACAAATTCATTGAGATCAACCTTAAATACCGATTCATTAGGTCCATAAAAGCTGTTGGTGCATTTGTTAAACCAAAGGTATAACCACAAATTTATTACCATATCTTGATCTAAAGGGTTGTCTTAAAATTGTCTTCTTTTATTATCTTCGGATGATGATATCCCAACCGTAAATCTATCTTCGAATATACAAACACACCTTTAAATTGTTCAAACAAATCATCAATTTGGGCAATGGGTATTTGTTCTTGATCATCACCTTATTCATTTCTCTATAGTCGATGCAAAGCTTCATAGAACCATCTTTCTTCTTCACAAACAAAACTGGTACTCCCCATGGTGAGTCACTAGGTCGGATGAAACCTTATCAAGAAGTTCCCTTAGTTGGGAGTGCAACTCTTTCAATTCAGCTGGAGCCATTCTAGACGGTGCCTTGGAAATCGGATCAGTACTAGGAGCAAGCTCGATCTCAAATTCGATTTCTCTATCTAGAGGTAAGCTTGGCAAGTCTTTTGGAAATACCTTTGGAAATTCTTGAACTATTGAAACATCTTCAATCTTTGTCTTTTCTTCTTGACTTTTATCTACAATGTTTGCCAAATAACCTATACAGCCACTTGCTAACAACTTTCTTGCCTTCAAAGCTGACAAAACCATATTTAGCTTCTTCTTGACTCTCTCATGAATATGAATCTTTCTTCACTTTTCAGATGAAGAATCATCCTTCGTATTCGACATTCAATAAAACATTATACTTACTTAGGAAATTCATCCAGAGAATCATATCATAGTCATATATGTTGATTACAATACGATCGATGAAGAGTTCTCTTTCGGTAATCCGTAAAGGAACTGTATACAATTAATAATGAGTAGACATCATCATTTCTCATATGGTGCTGTTGTAGTGGATCCTTGTCTCATAGGTTCCTTATTTCTGTTTACTTTCATATCATTCCACTATCCTTACTCTCTTTTTATCATAATACTTACTTCAACACCATCCTAATTCTTTAGTCCTATAAACATTAACATCATGGTTCCTATTCTAACCTCAAGAAAATTCATCAACTTATTATCGCATATCATTCATCCAATAATAGATTACTATAACATGTTGTCCTACTAACTTGATTTCCATTAGAAAACAATGGGTCCACTTCTAAGCATGAAGTAACTTAGATTTCAAATCTCTTTCTTTCCTTTTCTATAGCAATAAAATCCTCTAGCAACTCCAATAATTTACATACAGACAATTACCTCATCCAATAATATACATGCTTATATTTCATGTTCAATACTCAAATTATAAAACACATCTATTAATCAATTCCTTTATAATCAAACTATATATATCCTCAAAATCATTATCAAATTAACTCTTCCAAACATCTTGTATCAGTAGTAAAAACTATCGCTATTTCCACATGAAAGTATATGTAAAACTAAATAAGTCAACTTACAAATTCCTTGACTTAGCAATATTTCTAGTTGACCCAAAAAAAAAATCATCACTTAAATTATGCTGGACACCATGTCATTGGATTTCTAAGCTCTCTAGTATTACCTCAAGAAATTAGTATCTCCTTCCATCACTTCGTGTTCCATATTAATCTAGCCCACTTATGATAATTATATATTTTGCATCACCAAGAATTTATCATAGACATATTTGCTCTTCATATCGACAACTCTAGCCTTTTATGTCACATTATTTCTTACATAATAGAAGACTTCCAAATCCTCATAGTCATGCAAATTCATTTAATTAGGTCATTCTATATCTTAATTTCCATGAACTTACGATTAAAAACTTATTCTCCATAAAGGAAGTTCAATACATTCTTTCCACATTCATTCCTTCATATTGTTTTGTTCCTTGAGTCAAATTCAACCATATAATTAATCTAACCATGGCCATTGGTTTTGAGTCCTTTCTAAAGAATCATAAGCTTAGGAAGGAACCTCTAAATTTGTGGGAATGAGACAAGATTTCACTACTAAATTATACACTAGGGCATTTATCATTAAACAATTAAATCTTATGCTTATCATCAAACTTACATTCATGCAATTAACTTAAAATACACTTACTTGGAGAACTTGAACTGACGTGTGGCGATGTGTATTGGAAACAGAAACCCGCTCTGATACCATAGCTGTAACGCCCTCTTACGGACGTCACAATAATCGTTACTTTCATCCTTGTTATCATTATTGATAAAATAAACCATTTAAATTTAGACACAATTTGATAAACATATCCCAGGATCCATGCATACAAATTTTTTTTTTAATTTCAAATATTTCAAATCTTTTTTTTTTTTTAAGTTTATCAATGCCAAATTAACAAAACCATAATTTAAATAAAACTTCAAAACAAACTTTAAAATCTGTTTAAACAGTTTGATAGACTGAACTTTTGAAAAATCAAAATAAATGTAAAACAAGTCTTTTTACTTAATAGTACGGAAATTTTAGCATTCAAAGAAATAAAAACATAGTTCAAAAAAATTTTTCTTTCTTGGCGTTTTTCTATTTCCGTTCCATTGTTCATAGTCCACACGCCCGTCCTCGTCCTCCACCTATTCCATGGTCCTCTTACCTTGATCTGCAACATGATTATAAACTAAGTAAGCAAAAGCTTAGTAAGTACACTTTTCTATCTCACAACATAAACATTTTATGAAAATCTTTTTGAAACATTGTAAACATAATCATCATTAACATAATAGTGCACTTGGCACAGCTTTATATAGAACATATCTTTCATCATCATTATCCATATTAAAAACTTCATTCATTTTATCTTTGGGGCCAAAGTGTTGCACCATAAACATCATCATCATAGGCGCGCCGTCATGAGAGGAGAGGGGTAGCTAATCCCAAACCAAACATGACAAGTCCAACCTTCGGGACATCATAAACATAAACATAGGGTGTGCAACACTTAATTAAGTGATACATATATATAGATATACTTTTAACATACCTCATCATTGAAACATTTGTTAAACTTTCTTGTTGCAACAAGAGTTTTCATGAGAAAACAACATGTAAAAACAAACTTTAAAAATTATCATAAAACATATTCTTAAAACTTTTTCGTAAACTTTTATCATGTTGCAGGTGAGAATGTACTTACTTGTCTTGTTTGCTTACTAAACCTTAACTTGGGTGACATCGCTGCGGTTCTCGGTGTGCTCGCCTTTTGGAGGGTTCATGTCAAACATTCATATTGACCATAAGTCATTTGCAATACTATTAGCAATATATAACATCTCATACTATCATAAAACATCACCTTATCACGTAATAATATCAAGAAGCACAAAATTACAATTTATAAACCTAGGGCATAATTCCAGAAAGTAGGTAGAATGACCTTTATTCACTTAAAAATTCATAATAATTTCATCTTAACTCCAAATCAATCAAAACCAGTGGCATTAGAAACTAGACTCAAAAAAAAAAGAATTTCATATATTACATGCATATTTTGATAATAATTTTCATGAAGAAAAAGTCCTCGAAATTCAATCTAAATTTTGGGTCTGTTTAAAACTGTACAGCTTTTAAAGTCAATTTTGAAAAATCATAACTATTTAATGAGAACTCCGATTCAAGCGATTCAAAAGCCAAACAAAAGCTTAAGATGTATAGTATTTGAGAAAAATATAAGAAAAATATAAACAGCACAAATACAGAATCAAAATTTACTAAAATACGACGGCTATCAGGTGTTAGTATGAAAAGTAGACTTAAGGCATCAAAAATTCAATAATTAAAAAATAAAATTATTTTAATCCTAAAATTTTTAAGACAACCTAATAACATATATATACAGTACCACAAAAAGTCTCATTAGCAAATAAATTTGTTTAGCCATACAAATAGGTCACATAAACAATAAGTACCGAATTTACTGAATAGACAGCCATAAAACCTATCTTAAAGAAAATTCAAGAACTCATAAAATATTCATCAAATAACCACAAAATTTTCCAGATCATAACTTAACATATGCATCAATATCTCTGTAAAATTTCGTTCAAATCAAAGGTCGTTTGCCCCTTAAACATGGACTATACTTTTGTGTAAAATACCAATCAGCAATAGTTTGGTCATGAGTGGCAGAGAAAGAAAATTTAATATCTCAGCATAGAAAATTTCAAATAAAGTGAAACTTTGAGGAATATCACATAACACATACATAAACATCATACTAAAATTTCAGAGCAAACGGAAATTCGTAGACAAAGTTATAAGGGTCGGATCACAAAGAAAACAAAATTTCAGCAATAGTTTGGAATGAGTTTCTTACCTCCAAAACGATTCTTCCTAATTCTCTTGAATTATCTAAATGAAAACCCAATATTTCCTTCAATTGTTTGCAGAAAAATAAAGGAGAGAGAGAATTTTCTTTGGCTAGAAATTTAGAGAATGAAGGCTTTGGTGACTTAAAGATATATTTATAGGTTTATGAGAGAGAAGGGATTAGATAAGTATAGAAAACCCTAATCCTAATCTAATTCAATTTCCCTTTTTTTTTCTTTTTTCTTTTTTTTTTCCTTTTTTTTTTCTCACAGCAATCTGCCGTTTCTTCTTCTTTTCTTATATACATAAGTTATATTAATATATATACAAACTTATAATATAATATAATATTATAATATAATATTAAATAATTATAATACATAATTACTTATATATAACAAAACTAATTACTTCCATAACCTAAAAATATTAATTTTCACATTATTCTCTTAGACATTTTATATTATCCAATTACTTAATGCTATTATAATAAAAATACTACATATGTAATTATCATAGCATCATAAATGTTATAAAAATAAGGAAATATGCAACAAAATTCATGTCATCATCAAGAATATAACTGTAGGCATACATAACCCTAGAGCATAAAAAAAATTATAAATTTAGGGCAAGTTGAAAACTCTTTTAGAAAAAAATTACTTTAAACTTATCATCATTTTTGACATGAATATCCCGAGCACATCGATCCCACATGCCGTCACCTGTGACATTTCTTAATACAAAGTTAATTTACTTAACATAAATAATAATAGCACTAAAACATCACATTCTAACGTTAAATTAACATAAGTGTCTATAGAAGAAAACAGCGGATGTTACATTAACATATTAGATACTGGAAATTCTCCTATTATTTTGTGAAGTGATCAAAATTCAAATCAAGTTAGTTACTAGAGAAAGGCCCTAAAAAGAAAAAGAACACTTGACTTTGTTCATTTCATTTGTAGTATTCTATTATTTTTGAACCCAGTGAATAGGCTTTAATCTTTAGGGACTCTTGACTTTGTTCATCACTTCATCTGTAATTGATGTTTCTTGTTGTAGTGATTGATTATGTTTCTTAATTTGTACTTGTGAATATGGTCACTGTCTTTAGGCATCAAACTTGCTTGTTGTTAGGAATGCTTTATGTATTATCATCTTATATTTCCTACAAATTTTCTTCACTTTGTTTTAAAAAAAAAGTCCAAAAAATTACATTAGACAATAACATAAGTCTAAATTGTCTCAACCTACTCGCACCTGCTTGTAACCGCCCAAAACCAAACCAAAACCACCCGCCATGGGGTGGGTGGTTTGCAGGTTGGTTAATCGCCAACCTACCATCTGAAAAAACTGAACCTCACCCACCCAAAAACCGTCAAACTGCCCGCTGTTCACCTCTACCTGGAAACCTAGTGCATTTGTTTTACAAGATTTTGAAAGTTTAAGCTCAACACTCTCAACTCCAAAAAATGCTTAAAATAGAATTTTGAATGAACTAGGAGATGATTAAGTACACAATGAGGATTTTTAGCAAGTTTGGCTCAAGAATGATCAAAAGGCTTGTTGAACACTTAGAGATTGATACAAGGATGATTCTAGGTTTTCTTGATTATCAACAAACTATAAATGAGAGTATCTATATGCTAGACTTTGAAACTAGCCATTTGTAGCCATTTGAGGAGTATTTACAACGACTAGAAAACTAGCTGTTAGACAATTCGATCGACTGCCATATACATGGCTTGGTTGATAGACCTTTTACTCAAACCAGCCTATTTAGGTTGGTTTGGTCGACTAGACTATACACTCCCCATTAAATTTATCATCACTTTTTAAAGTCGAATTAACCTTTTGATCTTTCGAAAGAATTGTTTTATCAATAGTTTTTTCACTTCGAAGAGTTGTGACAAAATTAATAGTTTTTTTGTTGTGGTGGTGAACTTAAAGAGACAACTTCATTAACAAATGCGTAATGTGCAAGCAAGGATTGAAAATCAATATTTCCATTGATATTTTTGTCGATATTTTTCTATTTTTAAAGTACCAATATGGAAACTAGGGTGCAATCCTTTCTACAAAATATCCAAAAATTTTCATAGAAATTTCTACAAATATCGATATTTTGATAGAAATATCTATTTTCGTGAAAACTATATTGTAAAATGAAAAAATATCCAGAAATTTTATGGAAATTTTTGTGAAAATATCGGCAAGAAATAAATAAAATATTCAAACTTTATACATAACTTTTTTAAATATTTTAAAATATAAAATTCAAGTTATTTTTATTCACTTTTTTAATATAGTCTTTTATAAATTTACTTGTCAATACTATAAATCTAATTTTTAATTTATTCTATGCATTAGGGCATGTGATTCAAAATATCAACTCCAAACTTAGAGTCACTAGCAATCAAGATAGACGTCTAATTTTTTTCAATAGCGACCTCCAAAGCTTTTTTGTAATATTTCTTTTATTTGTAACTTTACTGACTTTATTCTTTTTATTAGAAGCTCCTAGAACCTTTTAGAAGCTCTTTTTGGAATTGATATTTTTTTTATCTTATATGAAATTATAGATGCAAAGTGCTTGTATTAGTTCACTTTTAACTAATTTACTCAATTTGAGATCGTATGATTAATAATTATTGTATTATTATCATTTTTTCTCAAAACGCAAAGGAAGTCCATATTTCATATCAATTTTCACTGATATCGATATTTTTCTTAATATTTCTATCAAATTTAAGTGTTGATATTACTGCTGATATCAAAATTTTCATCCTTACATATAGGTTGAGTAGGAAATTTGCCTTTTTCTTGAATACAAAGTGAAGAAGTGAGCTTAGCAATAGACACATTAATCTCATGAATGTCTTGTGAAGTGCGAGTGTTGTGAATTTCTTGTTTCTAAGTGAATGTTCTTTGATCTTGCATGAATGATTGCAATGTGTCTTCAAGTGTTTTGACTTATGAATGAAGATTTTCAAAAGGTGGACAATATTATAGGAGCTTTTAAAAATGTAGATTCCGTGGATATTGTGGATTTTGAGGTTGTTATAGAAATAGTGGACTATTTTGAGGATTTGGAGGTGTTTATGGCTGTGGATGAAATGGTTGTTGTGGTTTATTATTCCTTTAACTGAAATTGGAATGGCTTCTTCATTGTGGACTATATGTGTCAGAATGTGGAGAAGGAAATGGCTTCTTAACTGGTCCAATTGATTTGTGTAATTCACTTATTCATGGGACTCTTACTTAAAAATTAGGCATTCATAAGTAGAGTGTCCTAGAGTTTAGCAAACACTACACAAAGTTTTGATTTTAATTTCATAGACATTCCTACATTCCATGGCTTCAATCTTTCTAGTTAAACATACAATCCTAGCATTTAGATCATTCTCTTGACTAAGTTGATGAACACTTCTTTGAGCATTAATATGACTAGACCTAATTAAGCCTTTAGAATTAGCATATTGCCAATATTGAGAGTTTTTAGCTAAGTTGTCTAGAAAATCTAATGCTTCACCAGGTTCCTTATTAAGGAATTTTTTATTATACATTGTTTCAGCAAATTGATGAGTTTTAAGAGTTAGCCTTCATAAAAGAAACTAACATAATGCCATCTTTCAAAACCATAATGTGGACAAGAATTCAACAAATCCTTAAAATGTCTTGAATATTGAAAATAGACTTCCTTTGTATTTTGGGAAAAAATTTGAATTTGTTTCTTTAGAGCATTGGTTTTATGAGTTGGAAAGAATTTCTTTAAAAACTCAATTTCATTTATTGCTATGTGCCAATTGACCTTGGTTTTAAAGAAGTAAGCTAAGTTTTAGCTTAATCTTTCAAGGAAAAAGGAAAATGCATGAGCTTAACAACTTCAATTGAAATATTTTGGTTAGTAAAAGTAGCACAAACATTTTTAATCTCTCTAAGATGCAAGTATAGATTTTCATATTCTAAGTCATAAAAATTTGGAAGAAAACTAATCATGCCTGGCTAAAACCTAAAATTATGATTATCAAAAGGAAAAACAACACACGATGAAGTGGATTCAGAGATGGTTGCAAATAATCACATATTGAACAAAGAAATTAACTTTTTATTCAGTAATGTCGTAGTTGACAGTCACGTGGGATCGATGCGCTTGGGTTGTTCGTCAAAATTAATGATAAGTATAAAATATTTATTGTTTTTTAAAAAGTTTCAACTTACTCTAAATTTATAATCTTTATAATGCTCTAGAATTAGGTATGCCCTAGAGTTATATTCTTGATGATAATAAAAATTTTATTACATATTTTCTTATTTTTATAACATTTATAATATCATAATAATTACGTGTGTATATGGCGTTAAGAAACTCGATAATATAAAGTGTCCAAAAGAATAATAATAATACTAATGTGTAAATTAATATATTTTATTGGGTTATATTATATTATATTATATTGTGTTGAATTATATTATATATATTACATGGAATGTAAGAAACTCTTATGACAACTTAGTTGCTGTGTTAAAAAAAAAAAAAGAAAAAAAGGAGTGCCATGAAGGCAAAAGAAAAGGGAAAAAAAGGAGGAAACCTAATTAAACTAAGATTAGGGTTTTTTATACTCATCTAACTCTTTCTCTCTAATAAACCTATAAATATATCTTTAAGCCACCAAAGCCTTCATGTTCTCTTATTTTTTGCCAAAGAAATTTTCTCCCTCACCCCTCTTAAAATTCACCTTCATATGCCTTAACCATCACTTAAAATTCTTTGAGTCCCCATCATCTCTCTAATCCTTAAAGCCAAGAATTCATTTCTCTTCTTTTCTTTCAAGCCGAAGTAGAAGGAATTCTTTTCAAAGATTTTTGCAAGCAAGTCTTTATATTTGTTGAAGAAAACATAAGAATATAAGATATAGTTTAAAGATTTTTGTGATTTTGAATTTTTATGATTGATATGTATTGTTTTTGTGAAAAACTTTGTTAGAAAACTATTCTTTTATATTGTGAATGTGTACACATGTATGTTTTTATGAAAAATAAATTATTTTTTTCACTTCTTTGATTATAACAATGTTTTCATGGTTGAAAGCCTTTATGTTCATATCATATCATTGAATTTCATGAAAATAATGTTTTGCAGTCAGAATATGTTGTAATTATTTTAGGGTTTTCGGTTATTCGATAAGATTACCGGTAATGTTTTGAATTCAAATGATTTTATTTTACTGCAACTTTTGGATATGATTTGTATATATATGTTAGAATTTTCAGAAATATTTTATAAATTTTCATTCAATATATTTTAAATGTTATGAGTTTTCAATCAAACACTACTCACAAAATTTTATTTACCAGCGGATTTGTATTTGTGTCTTGTAAAGTCTGTTTTATGGATCAAAAAGCATCTTTTGATTCTAACAAAATTATAAGTTGTTAATATGTAACTAAGTATCTGTTAATTTTTATCTTCATATCTTTATTATGTTTTAAGGTAAAATTCTTTGATTGCTGAGTACTTTGTGGTAATGAATGTGTGTCTAATATGCTCTATATAATTTGTAAGATAATAAATTATATTTTTAAACGTGTTTTATATGATTTATTATTCTTTTAGTGTTTATTTATATATTAAGCATGTCACATAAAAATTCTAGAAGCATATCATACACATTTGATTTCATAAAAATATTTGAATGAAAAGTGTTTGTTGTATAGCGTGTTTGATGTTAATATTAACTCTAAATTCAAACATGTGTTTCGAATTACTCTTAATTTATTTAGAGCTGAATTTTGGATAGGCTATGATTTTATGTGTTTACTATGTGTATTAATTCTTTTAAATTATTTTTGCATAAATGATATAATCAATATTTTTAATTAGGACTGCTGACTGCCCAAGCTTTGCTGGCAAATTTTGGAGTATTAATTTTGTGACTTATTTAAATTACCAAATGAAATTTTTATAGCTAAATAAAAATCTGAAAGTTATATATATATGTTAACTTTATTCCTACAAATTTATATGCTCTAATTAAATGTGAACTGAAAGACATAACGTGATGAATCCTTAAAGGTTAGTTAGTTTTTGTGACTATCAAATTTACTTGAATGTTTTAAAAAATTAAAGAAGATATTTTGAATTAATATTTTCAAGAGAAGAAAATTTGAGTAAAGTTTTTATATGTTATATGCTATGGAATAAGTTTTACACTTTATTCATGCTTATAAGTTGAGATTAATTTCTTTCAGTGATTAAAGGTCAAGTTTTTTGTATTTATGTTTCTTGATTCTAAGTACATATTTATGACTCAAAGATACTTTGTTTCATTAAGTATGATGTATGATAATATAATATGGTATTAAATGATATCATGAACATAAATATTAAATTCATATATCATATGAATGATTGAGATGAACACTCCAAAAGGCGAGCATACCGAGAATCGTGGCTACATCATCAAATTTCAGGTCTAGTAAATAAGCAAGTCAAGTAAGTATATTCTCCTCTGCAACATGATAAAGTTTATGAAAATGTTAAGTGATGTTTTATAAGCGAAGGTTTGTGATTTAAGGTTCTTATTTTATGACCTTTTACGATAAATTTTCCTAAGGATGTTTTTATGTTTATGTTTTTATGGTTAATGACAAGTTTTCAAAGAAAGCTTATTTAAATATATATGTATCACTTAATTAAGCGTTGCATACTCAATGTTTTTGTTTATAATGTCTCACAAGGTTTGGAGTTATCATGTTTGGTTTAGGCCTAGCTATCCCACTCTTCTCATAAGGCCATGCCTATGATATTAATAGTGCAACGCTTGGGCCCCTAAATATAAAATGTATAGAAATTCAAATAAATAATATATTATATATATATGAACATGTGCCTTGTGCATTATTATGATTATGATGTTGTATTATATTTTTATGAAAGATCATATTTTATGTTGTGAGATAGGAAAGCGTACTTACTAAGCTTATTGTCACAAGCGGCATAATTTTTGCCCCATCCTAACCATTGGAGGCTCATGAAGACTTTAGGATTCTCTAGAGTATTTTCTAAGTGTTAGAATCAATTAGATTACTCTAGAACATCCTAGAGAAATCAAGGCAATGAGGTAGAGTCATGGAGTTTCTAGAATATTCTGCAATATTCTAAAAGCTTCCATGACATTCTAGAATGTTTCATAATATTCTAGAAGATTCTACATAGGTCCAGAATACTCAAGAAATATCTAGAACTCTCTGGAAGATTCTAGAACCCTTTGGAAGACCTTAGAGAACTCTAGAACTTTCTAGAACATTTGAGATACATGTAACATACTAGTATATTGTAGAATTCTCTAGAGCCTTCGACACTTTATTCATGATCTAGTAGCATGCTAGAATGTTCTAGGCTAGCCCTCTTTTCATATAATTCTAGAATGTTCTTTGAAGGGCTCTTGGCCTACAAATAGGGGAATGCCCCTCATTTGTCAATCATCCATCCTCTACACTTGAAAAGACTACTTTCATAATAGAAATCTTGTTTTCACTCTTATCACTCTCATAGAGTTCTTTCTTTGACTTCACCAACATTTTGCTTTGCCTTCTTACTTTGTCCTTGAGAGTTTGGGTGAAGTTAGGCTTACTTAGCATCGAGATTGTGCTAAGGCTGCATGGTTGCTTAGTTGAAAGATTAAGGCCGTGACAGTTGGTATCAGAGCCTCGGTTCAGCCATGACGAAAACAAAAGCAAATGTTGGAATGGACACTACAAATGTGGAGACGTCGGAGCAAGGGCGGGGTCGTGAACTGCAACTCGATCCCACAACACCAAAGCCACGAAGGAAGACCAAGGACGTGGTTTCTAGCTTTGTTGCACGCTTAACTCGGGTGGAGGATAGCATGAGTGCCTGGGATGCACGGATGGAGGACGTAGACCAACTGTTGGACGGTCTAGAGGCAGAGGATGCCGAACTCTATGGGGCCGTGTGTAAGTCCCTTGGTAGGCTAGAAGAGTCCTTAAGAAAGGACATTCGGAAGCTTCGAGAAGAGCTCTTAGCGGAGGTGGCTCATGTTCAAGACGTGTACCAAAGGGAGATCAATCGCGTGCTTATCTAGTTGGAAGAAGCACGTGCCGACCTTGCATTGTGCAAGCGAGCAGTTGCAACTGGTCCTATCACACCTACCATAGAGGCACACAAGATTGATGTGCCAAAACCCAAAAGCTTTATAGGCACGCGTAATGCTCGTGAGCTAGACAACTTTCTTTAGGGATTGGAGCAATGCTTTGGTGCTACAGGCATTGTAGAGGATGCTGCCACGATCCAAACTGCCTCTTTATACCTCACAGACACCGCCACGTTATGGTGGCGTAGAAGGTAAGAGGATCACAAGAGAGGTATGTGCACCATCACCACTTTTGATGCCTTTAAAAATGAAATTAAAAGGCAATTCTATCCTGAGAATGTTGAGGAAGAGGCACATGATTGCTTGCGGAGACTTAAACAATCTGGTTGTATTCGAGACTTTGTGAAGGATTTCACAAATCTCATTCTAGAGATTCCAGATATGACTGACAAAGACTCCCTTTTCTTCTTTATGGACAGGCTACAATCATGGGCAAAGACCGAACTTAGGCGTCGTGGTGTGAAAGATCTCGCTACAGCCATTGCAGTTGCTGAGAGCTTGATCGACTACTCAGGCCAAAAAGAGTCCAAGTCTAAAGAGAAGAAAGGCAACACCAACAAGAGTGGGGGAGACCACTCGAAAAACCATCACAAGGAGGGAGGCAAGGACCATGCCTCATCCAAGCAGAAGGATAAGAGGAAGCAAAAGGAGGGTCAAGAAAATTCTAGACCCAAAAACAATTGCTTCTTATGTGACGGGCCTCATTGGATTCATGATTGTCCTAAGAGAAAAGCCCTCAATGCTATGACCGCATCCTTTGAAAGGCAAGGGATGGAAGGCAACAAGGAGAGTGCTCATGTTGGCTCCATGCAACTCTTGAATGTTATTCAGAGTACTCCAAAGACTCAAGCCAAGGGATTACTATTCGTGGATGCTAACATCAATGGGAAGGATACTAAGGCCTTGATCGACACAGGTGCGTCCCATAACTTTATCTCTATTGAAGAAGCCCAAAGGTTAAGCCTTAAGGTAGTTGGTGGAGGAGGCTCCATCAAAGCAGTCAACTCGTCGGCCAAGCCTATCCAAGGCATAGCTCGGGGCGTAAGGACCACCCTTGGGGCATGGGTAGGTCAGTTGGATTTATCTGTGGTACCTATGGATGACTTCAAAGTTGTTCTTGGTATAGAGTTTCTCGATCAAGTAAAGGCCTTCCCAGTTCCATTTGCCAACACCATGTGCATATTAGATGGCGAAAAGACCTGTATGGTACCTACTGTTAGGTCTACCAAGACACAGTCCAAGATGCTGTCTGCTATGCAATTCAAGAAAGGCTTGAGGAAGGAGGAGGATAGCTACTTAGCTATTCTCAAGGAGTACGACGATGAAGAATTATCTACTCAATCCACCTTGCCGAAGGAGGTGTAGGATGTTCTTGATGAATTGAAGGATGTCATGCCTAAGGAATTGCCCAAGTGATTGCCACCAAGGCGAGAGGTGGATCATCAAATTGAGTTGGAGCCAAGAACAAAGCCACCAGCCATGAGCCCATATCAGATGGCACCACAAAAATTGGCTCGAACCTACTTGAACAAGGCATCAAAGAGGATGAAGAAATGGGCTAACAAGAAAAGGAGGCAGCTAGAGTTCAAGGAAGGAGACCTTGTTATGGTGAAATTACTTCCCCAACAATTCAAGTCCTTAAGGAAGGTCCACAAGGGCTTGGTGAGGAGATATGAAGGACCCTTCCTTATCATTGGATGTGTTGGTAAGGTTTCCTACCAACTCCAAATACCTCTAAAACTAAAGATTCATCCGGTCTTTCATGTTAGTCTCTTAAAGCCATATCACGAGGATATAGAAGATCCTACAAGAGGGGAATCTAAACGTGCACCAACTACCATGGTGACTTTATTTGATAAAGAAGTTGAAAGCATTCTTGCTAATAGGCTAATTTGAAGGCGTGGCGTACCAAACTATAGGGAGTATTTAGTTAAATGGAAGAACTTGCCAGATAGCGAAGCCAGCTAGGAGCATGAAGATGCACTATAGCAGTTCAAGGATAAAATCTGACATTTTCAAGAAGAAGACGCGACGAGGGCGTCGTGAGCTTAGGTGGGGGAGAATGTCACAAGCCGCACAATTTTTACCTCATCCTAACTATTGGAGGCTCATGAAGACTCTAGGATTCTCTAGAGTATTTTCTAAGCGTTGGAATCAATTAAAATACTCTAGAACATTCTAGAGAAATCAAGGCTATGAGGTAGAGTCATGGAGTTTCTAGAATATTTTGCAATATTCTAAAAGCTTTCATGATATTCTAGAAGGTTGCATAATATTCTAGAAGATTCTACATAGGTCCTGAATACTCAAGAAATATCTAGAACTCTCTAGAAGATTCTAGAACCCTTTGGAAGACCCTAGAGAACTCTAAAACTTTCTAGAACATTTAAGATATATGTAACATACTAGTATATTGTAGAATTCTCTAGAGCCTTCCACACGTTGTACATGATCTAGTAGCATGCTAGAATGTTCTAGGCTAGCCCTCTTTCCATATAATTCTAGAATGTTCTTTGAAGGGCTCTTGGCCTATAAATAGGGGAATGCCCCTCATTTGTTAATCATCCATCCTCTACACTTAAAAAGACTACTTTCATAATAGAAATCTTGTTTTCACTCTTATCACTCTCATAGAGTTCTTTCTTTGACTTCACCAACATTTTGCTTTGTCTTCTCACTTTGTCCTTGAGAGTTTGGGTGAAGTTAGGCTTACTTAGCATCGAGATTGTGCTAAGGCTGCACAGTTGCTTAGTTGAAAGATTAAGGCCATGACATTATGCTTGCTTAGTTTTATATCATGTTACAAACAAAGATAAAAGGTATATGGAATAGGTGCAGGACAGGGATGAGTGTATGATCAAGGAGTGTTGGATTGAAAACAAAATCATGCCATGAAAAGAATTAATTACTTGAGCAATGATTTTATTGTTAATGTTATTTTCTACATTGATGTTGACTTAAGACTTAGTTTATATTCCTATGGAATTTTGAATGTTTTGAGATTGTTTAATATTTCCTTAATTGTGGTTTCTTGATGACTATGCTAAGTTTCTTTTATTTTCATATGATTAAACTATTTGAACATTCAAGTACGAGAGTTTTAAATGTTGTTTGAAGTTTTGTATATCTATAATTTAATAAATGATTTTTTGTAAGCCAACCAATTTTGCAGAATGACGGGTAGCCAAAAACTATAGGTGTTCTATCGAGCTAACTAAGGAGAGAAAAGCAAATCTAGTAAGTAGTTTCAAAAGAAATTTTTTTTCCCTGTGTTCCTAGGATATTTGATTGAGCATAAGTGTTTTATTTGAATTGTTTTCCTTTAAATGATGATATTAACTATAAAAATAATAATTATTGTGACATCAGTAAGGGGGCGTTACAATTATGGTATTAGAGCAGGTTTTCATTTCTAATACACATCGCCACACGTCAGTTTCAAGTCCTCCAAATAAGTATGTTTTAGTTAAATTTATGTTTATGTAAGTTTAACGATAAGTATAAGGTTCAAATTTATGGTGATTAATGCCTTTGTGAATAATTTTAGTAGTGAAATCCTGTCCATTCCTGAAACTAAAGGTTCATTCCTAACTTATAATCCTTCTAGGAAATCAAAGACGAACAACCATAGAAGGACTCAAGCTCATACTTAAGTGGTTGTTAGAGCTGGCAACTAGGCCGATGCTAATCTGAGGGCAATGATTGTTGACCTACAAAGATAGCTTCAAGATCAAAGAACAGAGATTGAAGAGCTCAAAACTAATGGTCATGAAGGTGAAAGTCAAGGTGAAAACATATTATCTCCTTTGTAATAGTAAGGAGGGGTAGCCCCAACCCGTGCACCAGAAGTAAGACCTACTTATCAAGAACCCTTTGTTGGTCAAGTGAAAGGGCGTTAAGCCTGCTAATTTCAAAAGTTCCAAGGATCCCTTAGTTGCTCAAGGATGGATGAAGATGATACCACTCTAAAGCTGATGGGTTTTATTAAGAATTAGAAGGTTCTTTGTGTTAAGTTTGGTTGGATTTTGTTATTCAAATAAGCAGCAAAAAATTAAAATTAATTCCAACAAAACCCTTGCAGGATCCATGCAATTTGATTAGATTGATAAGAAAGTCATAGAATCTTACCAGGATGACAAAAAGGGCAAGATTCTGGAAGGGAGAGAGCGGGTTCACTCTGGTGACACCCTAACTTGAGCTTTTAGTATTCGAGATTGGATTCAAACGTTGTTACTTAGAGCAACGCCCTCTACAGGTATCCATACGAACAGACTCTCTCAAAAACAAATTGGTGTGCTAGCACCATCTCGTTTTGCGTTAAATGACTCTCTCTAATTTTAAGGTTTTAATGTTTTTTGCTTTTTTAGAATGAGAGAACGCCTTTTCTTTTCTTTATTCGGCTAGAAACCCTAAAACAGATATATATATATATATATATCTATTGACTTCAAGATAGAGTCAGATTTTAATTAGGGTAAACTGTAATTCGAATATGACTCAGAGAATCTAGATATTGTCTATAATTTGAATATGATTCAGAAAATCTAGATAATGTCAAATTCAATAAACCTAGACATATCTAGTACATCGAATCTGGACATTATCAGGTTCATTGAACCTACACGCTAAAAACTCAAAATTCGTTCTTGGTCTGTTCTAAGTGTGCGACCCTGTAGGTTCACATAACATTGGTAGTGGGCTTGAAATTTTGTTTCTGGCCCATAAATCATAAGCGACCTCTAGCAAAACATTGTGATTACCCAAGTTATGCGAATGTCAATAATCCGACATATCCTAATCCACAATAAGTATTAAAGTCCTTTTGTCACTAGATACCTTGATTGAACATAAGGCATGGTTTATGTCATCCTTATACTATTCAATCATATTATTTCTCAATCTTGAGTAGGCTGATATTGATAACCCTTATCAATTTATTCCAGTATAGCTATACATTTTACTTCAGTTTAACTTATCGAAGGGCCCATAGATATCTTTCTCATAATAAATGAGGGACAAATTCCTTCTTAATCACTCACATTCCTCACATGATTCACTTTATATCTAACAACAATCCATTCCATCATCCTGTTAAAGATAA
>CAMOHE010055646.1:1704-14975 GCA_946598075.1 Artocarpus hirsutus
GTCCCGAGGTTTGAAATTTTTAGTATCCCGCCTAAATTTAACTTTTCACGACGGTTTTTATAAAAATCGTCGTGGAAGGTTTTGCATATTTGAAATTTTTAGTAGCCCGTCAAAATTTAATCTTTCACGAAGATTAAATTTAGGCCGGATACTAAAAATTTTAAACCTCGGGACCTTCCACGACTGTTTTTATAGAAACCATTGTGGAAGGTATATTTTAGTAGCCCCCTAAAATTTAATATTTCACGAAGGTTAAATTTGGGCGAAAAACTAAAAATTTCAAACCTCGGGGCCTTCCACGATAGTTTTTGTAAAAACCATTGTGAAATGTTTCACATGTTTGAAATTTTTAGTAGCCCGCTAAAATTTAATCTTTCACGAAGGTTAAATTTAGGCGGGATACTAAAAATTTAAAACCTCGAGACCTTCCACAACGGTTAAAAACCGTCATGGAAGGTCCCGAGGTTTGAAATTTTTAGTATCCCGCTTAAATTTAACTTTTCACGATGGTTTTTATAAAAATCATCATGGAAGGTTTTGCATATTTAAAATTTTTAGTAGCCTGTCAAAAATTATTCTTTCATGAAGTTTAAATTTGGACGGGATACTAAAAATTTCAAACCTTGGGACCTTTCACGACGATTTTTATAAAGACTGTCGTGAAAGGTACTAAGGCTTCCAAGACGGTTTTTAGTAAAAACCGTCGTGAAATGTCTCGCATGTTTGAAATTTTTAGTATCCCTCTAAAATTTAATCCCGCGCCAACGACAGAGGCTTTCCCTATTTATTCAAAATTTCTCTAACTCAAACTCACTAATTCTCAAACCCCTTTCTCTCTCTAACTCCTCTCCCCACGACCTAGCCACCGACGAACCCAACCCCTATGGCATTCCACCAACTTTGACATTCCTCTATCACTCTCTCCATGACCCCCTAACAAAACTGATACTATTCACCAATGTTCATCCTCATCCCTTGACATTCTACCGACTCCACCATCGTTCGACTCGTCTTTGTCGTTCCACCAACTCCATCGCCGTTGGTAAATTTCAAACCATTACTTTTAGTTTTAGTGTTATTGTTAGTTCTAAACTTAGCATTATTTAGTTATTTTAGTGTTATTTACCTTTAGTTTTAGTTTTAATATTAGTTATATTAATTTGTTTTTGCCATTTAGTATGTGTTACTTGTATTTGGTGTTTGAAAGAACTTTGAACAACATTTAGCATTTTGATGTGAGAATATGTTACTTTTTATGTGTTTGTGATGCCTAAATATTATTGTAATACCTACCACATGTTTAGAGATTTTTTTTAGGGGAATACAAATTTTTCAGGATGGTTTTTTTAAAAAACCGTCGTGAAAAATTGGCATTCCATGACAGTTTTTCAAGAAACCGTCATGAAATCCATAGTATTCCACGACGGTTTTTTGAAAACCGTCGTGGAATCTAAGTATTCCACGATGGTTTTTTGAAAAACCATTGTGGAATGCCAATTTTCCACGACAGTTTTTCAAAAAACCGTCGTGGAAAATTACTACATTATAACTCTTTTCGGGCCAATTTTTATATTACACGACGGTAAAAAACCATCGTGAAAACTCTATGTTGTACCACGACTGAAGTTTTCACAACAGTTTTTTAACCGTCATGAAATTTTTCCACGATGGTTATAAACCGTCATGGAATCCACAATTTGTAGTAGTGCGCAAGCCCTCAAATATCCAAAATGGTGACAAGCTATGTCCGATGAGTTTGATGCTCTTGTTCGGAATGGAACCTGGGAACTTGTTCCATTTGACTCAATGCAAAATATCGTAGGATGTAAGTAGATTTTTCGTATAAAACAACTTCCTGATGGTTCTGTTGACAGGTACAAAGCCCATCTTGTAACTAAAGGATTTCATCAACGACCTGGCATGGATTATGATGATACCTTCAGTCCAGTTGTCAAGCCAACCACTATTTGTCTGGTTTTAAGTCTGGCCTTGAGCAGAGGTTGGCCCTTACAATAATTAGATGTCAATAATGCCTTCTTACATGGTCATCTCTCAGAGGATGTCTACATGGCTCAACCCCCAGGCTTTGTCGACAAAGACCATCCCACACATGTATGCAAGCTAAAGAAAGTTTTTTATGGTCTCAAACAAGCTCCAAGGGCCTAGTATTTTGAGCTCCGCCAATTTCTTCTTTAGTCAGGCTTCAAAAACTCTCATGCTGACACTTCTTTATTTGTCCTTCATTCTGGCAGCATCACCATTTATCTTCTTGTATATGTGGATGATGTTATCATTATAGGCAGTCAATCTTCGGCAGTACAAAGGTTCATTACTCTTTTTGCAAATTGCTTCTCCATCAAAGATCTTGGTTCACTGTCATACTTTCTTGGCATGGAAGTCATTCACTTCAACTTTGGCATGCTTCTCACTCAACGATGATATATAATAGACCTTCCTTCTCGAACAAAAATGACTGGTGCAAAACCTATTGTCACATGCTGGCCACTACTTCTGGTCTATCTCTACATTCAGGGACAGCCTTGACAGATCCAACAGAATATAGAACAATTGTTGGCAGCCTACAGTACCTTTCCCTCACTAGACCGAACATTGCCTATGCTGTTAACAAACTCTCTCAGTACATGCATCGCCCAACATCAGATCATTGGAACGCTGCCAAACGCTTACTTCACTATCTCAATGGTACATCATCATATGGTCTTTTTCTTTCTAAGGACAATCCGTTGTCCTTACATGCATTCTCTGATGCAGATTGGGCTGGCAATAAAGATGATTACACATCCACAAGTGCCTATATTGTATATCTTGGTCGTCATCCTATTTCATGGTCCTCCAAGAAACAACGTACTGTTGCACGGTCCTCTACAGAAGCTGAATATCGATCAGTGGCCACTACCGCATCAAACATTCGGTGGGTCTGTTCACTTCTCACAGAACTTGGTGTCACTCTTTCTACTGCGCCTGTTATCTATTGTGACAATGTTGGTGCTACCGATCTCTGTTCCAATCTAGTTTTTCATTCGAGAATGAAACATTTAGCCATTGACTATCACTTCATTCATGATCAAGTTCAATCAGAAGCCCTTCGCATAGCTCATGTATCTTCTGAAGATCAACTTGCGGATGCTCTTACCAAACCTCTTCCACGGAGCCGCTTCCAACACTTACGGGTCAAGATTGGCATCTCCTCTAGAGATCTATCTTGAGGGGGCATATTAGAGAATTAATCACAAAAGATTTTCCTGTATTTTTCAGATTTTTGTAATTAATTGAAATCCCCTAATTGCAGGATAGTAATCAGTTGTAATCCCCTAATTCTAGAATAGATCCCTAACTTTGTGCCTTTGTATAACTTACCACAATGCCTAATTCTCTGTATATATATATTACCCAAATCAATAAGAAATACTAAGCCATTATGTCCTCAATCTCCTCTCTCTATCAGCGGCTCTGGCCATGGCCCACGAGGTGTGTAAGTTTCTGAGGCGGAGCGCGACCATGACTTTGAATTCTGTTTTTAAAGAGATCGGTGAAATTCTCCCTGGACAGGAATCTACTTCTATGAGTGTTCTTTCTACTGATTTCTCACCTTAATCATTGATAGTTTTGCACGTTTAATTGAAATGAAACAAACATGCTGTGTTATAAAGAATGCAAAAATTATTTGTTTGTTTGTTTTTTCCCACGCCGTTCTAATTAGACAAAATTCACCCTTTCATTTTTTTACTGGCAGGAAGCACGCGTATACCGGGTGTGCAACCTACTTCTTGTTATTATTATTTTTGAGCATGATAATTTATAATAAACACATATCTTAAAATACATATAAGATGGTATTAAAAGGAGAGATATAATGTTATTTAAAATAAAATGAATAAAAAAAGAGAAGAAAAAGAGGATGAAAGAAAGAAAAGTAAATGAAAGGAAAGAGAGAGAGATTGAGGGTATAACCAAAACATGAATTATCACTTTTGTATATATAAAAGAAAAAGTAATTCGAAAAAATCATTATTCTAGATATGTAATAGAAATAGTTATTTGAAAAAAATTATTGCTAGACATAAGATTAATTAGGATATATTAAAAATGATAGTTAAGATGGTAGAAATGAACAAATATTTGAGAAAGGATGGACTCGTTTAAGAATCTTTTTTTCTTTTTGTCAACAGAGGCAATAAAAATGAAAAGAAAAAAAGAAATATAGTTAAAAAAGGAGGAAGAGGCACATGTTAATGGTAGAAAGAAGTGCCCTTAGCACTTTTATATATGCAAAAATGATATAAAATTCAACCGATGATCATGTTTAATGAAAATTTATTATACAAAAAGACACAATTACCTTCTAATAAAAGAAATTGTGACTATTTGCTAGAGATATACTATAGACAATAACTTTAATTTTTTACGTTGTTTGGGAAAAGAATTCAAACCAAAAGTTTTAAACCACACTTTATAGCATACGTGGGCTTTACTTTATAGCATGCTACATGGTAAAACATTTTTGTTTCATATTATAACATCTGAAAATTTTAAACTATTTGTAGTTCGAACTTTAAAGTTCAACTCTTCCAATTTCCCAAACATCCCATTTAGTTTTTTCAGCATTTTAGACTAATTAATTTTGATTCATATAGAAATTTTGTTTTGTTTTTCTTAAACCAGATAATGTTGTTGTCTTTAAAAAAGTTAAAAAAACAGGTCTTTTCACATTGTCAGTTTTGACTAAGAGTATGTATATTTGGGAACACAGTTAAAGCTAATAAGTTAGAACTAAAACACTATAGTATGTAAAAATTTAACGCTGTAAAAGTCTTTACTTTACAATGTAGCATGTGAGAACTTTAATCAGTAGTAGTCGGAACTAATAAGTTCAAACAATGTTGCAAAACAAAGCAAAGATATTACTTTAGGAAAACATAGGAGCAAATTTTGTTGCATTAGAAAAAGATAGTACACTGAGTATTTTTTTTTTCCAAATAAAACATATATTATTCCATTTTGGTTAAACATGCGGAGGTTTTTGTATTTCTCCCCTCTAGATTATTTTATTTTATTTCGTAATTAATGGTTTTGTTGGCTCATAAATTATGTCTAGAAATACAGATTCTACACTACCCACGGCATCCCTACTTTGTTTCGTTTAGTTTTGCTTTGCTTTAAATTTATTTTCAATTTTTTGTCCTTTAACGAGTTTTCCACATTGCAGTAGTACTAATAAAGAGAGCAATTGCCAAACTTTTTGAATTTTGGATTTTTAGCTTTGTTTTACTTACATATCTCACTTGAATAGGCCATTTGGGAAATGACTAAAAGTTTGAAGCGAAAACATTGTAAAAATTTAAATTTTATGAGAAGCCATATATTATGGCAAAAGTTAGTTTGAATGGTAGATCCAAAACATATAAAATTTGATTTAAGATATTTTGGCCTCTTTCTTCACTGACTCGTATGCGTTTTGAAGGTCAGGGCAGGGGTGAAAATGGAATTGATTAATGCGGTTGCTAATAGCAGTGATATACCCCTTTGGAGATTATTTGATGATGTTTCAAATAGCCTAAAAACTGCCATAACAGTTAAGTATTTGATATGCAAAAACTAAAAGTTAATCTTAGTTTCGTTGAATGTCAATCACAAAGTTGATTTTCTGGCTTTGTCCAATATACAGATTCCAATTACATCGTGTAACACCCCCAAGTTAATTAAGCATTTTTAGAATGTTAAATGGTAAATTAGTGTGCCACAATGAGTATTTTAAATTTAAATTCACAATTTTGAGAAATTTTTGAATTTATGTTATTTCCTAAGATTTAAATGATTTTGAATTACTCTTCATTAATTTTAATTGCTATTTTAAATTTTGAAACAAAACAATTTGTCAAATGACCAACACGTCCCTTTTGAAAAAACCGAGTGCTGTACACATGGTTTTCCCTCATTGGTTTTATCTCTCTCTCCTTCTATTTATTCCACCTCTCTCCCTCTTTCACTCATTCTCTCTTGTCTCTCTCTCTCCTCTCTCTCACCCGTGCATCTCTCTCTCTCTCAATCTCTCACAAAATTTTTGAATCAAAATTCGATTTCAAGCTTCCAGATTGTGGATTGAAGGCTTGGGAATGCGATTGAGTAACCACAAACTCGATTTAAGCTTCGATTCAAGGTTAGTTTTCAAAATTTCTAAACTTTTTACATTTTTCAATTTTTCTTGCATTTTGAAATCTAAGCTTTTCTAAGCTTAGAGAACCTTCAATCTAGGTTAGATGAACTTAGAATGACTAGAATACAAACTTTGTTTCATCAAAAATGGATCGAAATCAAAATTTTTCATTTTTCTCCATTTTTCTTTATTTTTGTGTTTTTTCAAAAATCTTGTTTAAAACTTGTTTTAATCCATTAAAAAGTGAGTTACTTTGTTTTTCTATTGTTCATGATCATTATCCATGCCTGAGAATTGAGAAAACATGTTAGATTTGAAGATTTGGGCTTGGGGAAGCCGAGACCCGTGCGTGCAAATTTCTGAAATGTTCCAGATCGACAGGCCGGATTCATCCGACCGGTAGGCCGAACCTGAAAATGTTCGGCCAACCGAACTTGGTTTTTTTGGTAGGCCGAACTATGCAGTTCGACCGGCCGAACCAGGGCGACCGGCAGGTCGACCGGGCATGGTGTAACTTTTGTGATTTTCACCGTTTTGAACCCCGATTGAAATTTCAACTCTATAAAATGATTTTATAAACCTAAATGACACACTAGGACACCATGAGATGATTTAATATCATAGGATACCTCGGATTAGATGCCAATGAACTAAGTTATTATGTGTTTAGGATTTTCTATGGAGCTAACGTATAGCGGACCGGGATCACGGTGTGAAGCATCGACACGAGCATCGAGGTAGGACTTCTATCACTTCTTTGGTAGCCAAATTTAAATGTTTTGGCCTCAAAGTGATTTTTTTTTTTATAAAATGTTTTTCAATAATTGGTTGAAAAAGGATTTCTTGTTAACTGTTTTCTTAAATAGTAGATTGATGTGTTTTCATAATAAACCTTATAATAAATGTTAATGATTATATTTGGTAAATAGAGATTTTAATTATAAAAAGATATATGGGCATGATGCCATATCAGAGATCGGGTCGTGTAGTGAACGACCTTGGGGGGCAGGTCCCGAAACCCAGCTGGGCCACTTCGGTGGCGAATATCATGGTTTGCCTGAAATAATAAAAAGGTATTCTTGATGAACTGTTTCCATTACACCTTTGATCAACAAAAGTACTTATTTAATTTTATTTTATTTATTAAGAAATGTTCTATTAAACTATTTATCTATTTATTTTTAAAATATAGTCCTACTGAGCCTTTTGCTCACATTTTACTTGTTTTAAAATTTTACCCCATAAGTGGATATCAGCTCAGGATGGGAGAAGAGTCCGCTGACCGGACTTACGATCAGTAGGAGAATTGGGTAGGTTGTATTATGGCAATTCAAGGCATGTAAACTCTTAACGTTTTCTTTTACTTTTGGACTGTAGTTGTGTTGTAATATTGTTAGTACTACATGTGTGTGCACAAGACGTGGGTCAGTGGACCCATTCTCGCCTCACCTTTTTAGTTTTGTTATTTACGTTTTGTTTTATTAACTTATTTGTTTATTTAAATATTATGATTGCTCATCACAAAAGATTTTAAAATTGTCATATTTTATTTATAAATTCAATTCTAAAACCCAACTTTTAATTAAATCTTTATTTAATTAACTTACTTAATCCACCACGTCAACTCCCGTACCTCGGGGCGTGACAGAATGGTATCAGAGCTCAAGATTATGAACCTTGGGAATTATGCACACATAGGTATGACGATGAAACACTACTGACAGTCCAAATTTTGTTTTCAGAAGTGAGAGAATGGCACCTAGACATCGTTCAACAGCGGATGCTGAGTTCGAAAATGATGAGGGCATGATGAGGGCTATGTTTGCTACATTTTGGCAGATGGCAGCTAGAGCAAGACCTAATGATTCTGAGGCTGGTCGTCAGCATTCGTACTTTAAGGAGTTTCGACGTGTATCTGTACCGACTTTCGATGAAACTGGGGACCCACAGGTGGTAGAGTATTGGTTAGACTCGATCGTGAAACACTTGGACACGCTTGGTGTGTCAATAGAGTATCGCATGGAGTTTGCGGCATATAAGTTTGAAGGTGGTGCTAACACTTGGTGGAAGCAAGCAAAGCATCTAGAAAACCATGGTAACATCAGTTGGGATTGGTTTGAGGAGCTGTTCTATGATCGGTATTTTTCGTAGGGATACAGGGATCAAAAGGCGACAGAATTCTATAGGTTGCAACAGGACGATATGTCAATTCAGGAAAATGAAGCGAAGTTCAATGAATTGGCTAGGTTTGCTCCCTCAGTAGTGGCATCAGAGCGTGAGAAGTGTATCAAATTTCAGGAAGGACTAAAGGCTCCTATTCGACGGCAGGTGGTTGCCCTGCGACTCAGGAACTTCGATGAGCATGTGTCATCAGCTATATCAGTGGAGAATGATTACATGCAGTACTGTAAGAATCGAGCTAAGATGTCTGGAGGACCACAGAGGAGCGGCAGGAGTCGACTAACTCTGGGAAAGGACAAGCAAGGTGGCACAAATAGCGGCAGCCACAGTTCATCCGGCAGCGGGTGCAGCAACCCCTACAGTTTCCATTGTCATTTTTGCCAACAGCCAGGACACATCAAGAGGAATTGCCCGATCAGGAGTGCTTGCTTAGGACTTCAGACCGGAGAAGGAGCTAGTCGTTAACCCCAGCTTCAGACTCTACCTCAGCTATAGTAGTATCCTCAGCTTCCATTCCATCAATTCTCTCCTCAGCAAATGTCATATTCAGCATAAGGACATCAACAGCAGAATTTTTAGTGTAACGTCCCTCAATATCGAGTGTCGAGTATAGCTAGTATGCAGTCGCCATCATGGCAACAGTATCGGCCAACTAACCCAGGATCTAATAGTGTTGGTAGAGGGAAAGGAAAAGCTCCAGTATAGGTTCATACGATGACATCAGAAAGTTCAGATGCCCAGACGAGTAACGCAGTTGTTGATGGTATGATCATGGTCTCTCAGTCTTTAGCACACATGTTGTTTGATACTGGTGCCACTCATTCTCTCATTTCAACCTCTTTTGTACATGCGTTGGGATTAGAAATAGAAGAGTCTGATGAACCCTTAGTTATAGCTTCACCCTTAGGGCGGGTGTGTGTAAACAATGTTTGTAAAGCTTGTAAAATAAAGATGGGGGATGAGATTTTGAAAAGTGATTTGATTGTAATCCCCATGAGGACCTATGATGTAATCCTAGGGATGGATTGGTTGTCTAGATACGGTGCAGTCGTAGACTGCCAACTTAGGAAAGTAACCCTAGTGTCTGATAGGGGGACGGTAATCACCTACCAGGGTGGTGATGATCGGTTGATGAGTGAGCGTCGTGTTAGGGCGTGTCTCTGAGGGCGAAAGAATGCAATTTGTTATGCTATCTTCACGGATTTGGAAAGAGAGCCTAGTGTTTCGAGAGAACGCGTAGTGATACCAGTGGTAGATGAATTCGAAGATGCCTTCCTCGACGAGCTACCAGGGTTACCACCGTATCAAGAAATCGAGTTTGGTATTGAATTATTTCTAGGAATAGCACCGTTTTCTGTAGCACCTTACCGGATGGCGGTGGCACAGATGAAGGAACTTAGGAAGCAACTTCAGGAGCTTGCTGATAAGGGATACATAGTACATCGCCGTGGGGAGCACTAGTTCTATTTGCAAAGAAGCATGATAGAACTCTCAAGTTGTGTATAGATTATCAGCAACTGAATCGGGTCACAGTGAAGAATAAGTATCCTCTGCCTAGGATCGATGAGTTGTTTGATCAGTTGGGAGGTTCGCGGTACTTCTCGAAGATAGACTTGAGGTCAGGATATCATCAGCTCAGGATTAAGGAAGAAGACATTCCCAAGACAACTTTCAGGACCCGGTATGGACATTTTGAGTTTCTAGTGATGCCGTTTGGTTTGACGAATGCTCCGGCAGCTTTTATAGACCTTATGAACAGGATATTCAGGCCCTACTTGGATCAGTTCGTGATTGTGTTCATCGACAAAATTTTGGTTTATTCTAAGACTTGGGAGGAGCATGAGCAGCAGCATCTCAGGATCGTACTTTAGACTCTGCGAGAACATCAGTTATATGCCAAGAAAGAAAAGTGTGAGTTCTGGTTAACAGAGGTCCGATTTATAGGTCATGTCATCTCCGAGCATGGTATTTCGGTGGATCCGTCTAAGATAAAAGCTATAGTAGAATGGGAACGACCAAGGAATGTGGTAGAGATCCATAGTTTCCTAGGACTTGCAGGATATTATAGGAAATTTGTGAAAGATTTCTCAAAGATAGCAGCACTAGTATTGATCATTCCCAACAGTGACGAGCCATACGAAGTTTACACAGATGCATCAGGCGTGGACTTGGATGCGTGTTAATGCAACATGGACTCGTGGTAGCATATGGATCGAGACAGTTACGATCTCACGAGCGGAATTACCCTACTCATGATTTAAAGCTCGCAGTGGTGATTCATGCATTGAAGATCTGGAGATGTTATTTGTTTGAGGCAACATTTCAGGTTTTCTTCGACCACAAGAGTTTGAAGTATTTGTTTACTCGGAGGGATTTGAACTTAAGGCAACGGAGATGGATGAAATACATGGAAGATTACGATTTCGCATTGTAGTACCATCCCGGGAAAGCTAATGTTGTCGCGGATGCGCTCAGTCAAAAATCTTCAGGGATTCTCGCTTGTTTGGCTCTTGAAGATTGAAAAAGGGATGCGACAGTAAATGAGTTCGGGCTACAGTATCATGAAGACTACGATCACGTGTCGATATATCGTATAGAGACGACCCCAGCTCTTATTTAGATGGTGAAGCAAAATTAGTGACAAGACCAGCACCTTCAGGGAATCTGTTCGCGAATTCAGAATGGAGAGCAGTTCAAAGAATGGAGGACACATGCAAATGGATCGTTGTACTTCAGGGAGCATTGGCAGTTCCAACTATTGCAGAAGTGACGAAGGCCGTAATGGACGAAGCTCATAGATCTCAGTTCACTATTCATCCAGAGAGCACAAAGATGTATCGTGATTTGAAGAGACACTATTGGTGGAGAAGTATGAAAAAGGACGTTTGAGAATACATGGCCAAGTGTGCGACTTGTCTTCAGGTGAAAGCCAAGCATCAGAAGCCAGCAGGTCAGCTTCAGCCACTTCCTATTCTAGGGTGGAAATGGGAGCATGTGACGATGGATTTTCTTACCAGATTGCCGAGGACGGAGCAGCAGCACAATGCGATTTGGGTCGTGGTCGACAGACTAACGAAGTCAGCTCATTTTATTCTGTTTAGATCGACGTGTTCGAGGAGGATTCTCGGGGAGTTGTATCTGCAGAACATAGTAAGATTGCATGGAGTTCCTTTGTCCATCACATCAGATAGGGATACCAGGTTCAATGCTAGGTACTGGAGGAGCTTTCAGGAGGCTATGGGCACAGATTTGAACTTCAGCACGGCGTTTCATCCTCAGACTGATGGGCAATCGGAGCGAGTCATTCAGATTCTTGAAGATATGTTACGTGCTTGTGCGTTAGACTTCGGCAAGAACTGGAAGAGGTATTTACATCTGGCAGAGTTCGCATACAACAACAACTATCAATCGAGTATTGGTATGGCATCGTTTGAAGCATTATATAAACGACCGTGTTGATCGCTTGTGTGTTAGGCCGAACTAGAAGATAGAGTTATTCTTGGGCCAGATGAAATTCACGATAGCAACGAGAAGATTGTCGTGATTCGAGATCGACTGAAAGCATCTCAGAGTCAGCAGAAGAGCTATGCGGATAGAAGACGTCAACCTTTAGAGTTCGAGGTTGGAGACTTTGTACTGTTGAAGGTATCACCTCGCAAAGGCATCTCACGATTCGGAGTAAAAGGGAAGCTTGCACCAAGATATGTAGGACCATTCGAGGTTACTCATTGTATTGGTGTGGTTGTCTATCGACTCAACCTTCCTCCGAAACTTTTGCATGTTCACAATGTATTTCATGTGTCGATGCTTCGGAAGTGTCCACCTAAGCAGGATAAGATCGTTTCATTCCAGGACATACAGATTCAAGAAAACATGACATATGAAGAAGCGCCGATCCAGATCATCGATCGTAAAGAGATTAGTTTGTGTCGTCGTGAGATTTCGTTAGTTAAGGTCATGTGGCAGCATCACGGGGTTGATGAAGCCACTTGAGAATTAGAGTTGACTATGTAGGAATTGTATCCGCATTTGTTTTGTTTTTGAAATCGATTTGTAAATTTCGAGGATGAAATTTCTTTTAGGAGTGGAGAGTTGTAACACCCTAAAGTTAATTAAGCATTTTTAGAATGTTAAATGGTGAATTAGTGTGCCACAATGAGTATTGTAAATTTAAATTGACAATTTTGAGAAATTTCTAAATTTATGTTATTTCCTATAATTTAAATGCTTTTGAATTACTCTTCATTAATTTTAATTGCTATTTTAAATTTTGAAACAAAATAATTTGTCAAATGACCAACACGTCCCTTTTGAAAAACCGAGTGCTGCACACACGGTTTTCCCCCATTGGTTTTATCTCTCTTTCCTTCTATTTATTCCACCTCTCTCCCTCTTTCACTCATTCTCTCTTGTCTCTCTCTCTCCTCTCTCTCACCCGTGCATCTCTCTCTCTCTCAATCTCTCACAAAATTTTTGAATCAAAATTTGATTTCAAGCTTCAGGATTGTGGATTGAAGGCTTGGGAATGCGATTGAGCAACCACAAACTCGATTTAAGCTTCGATTCAAGGTTAGTTTTCAAAATTTCTAAACTTTTTACATTTTTCAATTTTCCTTGCATTTTGAAATCTAAGCTTTTCTAAGCTTAGAGAACCTTCAATCTAGGTTAGATAAACTTAGAATGACTAGAATACAAACTTTGTTTCATCAAAAACAGATCGAAATCAAAATTTTTCATTTTTCTCCATTTTTCTTTAGTTTTGGGTTTTTCCAAAAATCTTGTTTAAAACTTGTTTTAATCCATTAAAAAGTGAGTTACTTTGTTTTTCTATTGTTCATGATCATTATCCATGCCTGAGAATTGAGAAAACATGTTAGATTTGAAGATTTGGGCTTGGGGAAGCCGAGACCCGTGC
>CAMOHE010055646.1:15919-33860 GCA_946598075.1 Artocarpus hirsutus
TCTAGGTTAGATGAACTTAGAATGACTAGAATACAAACTTTGTTTCATCAAAAATGGATCGAAATCAAAATTTTTCATTTTTCTCCATTTTTCTCTATTTTTGGGTTTTTCCAAAAATCTTGTTTAAAACTTGTTTTAATCCATTAAAAAGTAAGTTACTATGTTTTTCTATTGTTCATGATCATTATCCATGCCTGAGAATTGAAAAAACAGGTTGGATTTGAAGATTTGGGCTCAGGGAAGCGGAGACCCATGCGTGAAAATTTTTGGAATTTTCTAGATCGGCAGGCCGAAGTTTGAGTTCGGCAGGCCAGATTCATGCGTTCAGCAGGCTGGATTCATCCGATTGGCAGGCTGAACCTAGAAATGTTTGGCTGACCGGACTTGAATTTTTGGCAGGCTGAACCAGGGCTACCGGTAGGTTGACCAGGCATGGTGCAATTTTTGTGATTTTCACCCGTTTTCACTATTTTGAACCCTGATTGAAATTCCAACTTTATAAAATGATTTTATAAACCTAAGTGGCACACTAGGATACCATGAAATAATTTAATAATCTAGGATATCTCGGGTTAGGTGCTAATAGATCTATTTTTCATTTAAGGTTGTGCGTGGATCCACGGAGTTAACGTATAGCGGACCGGGATTACAGTGTGAGACACCGGCACGAGTATTGAGGTAGGACTTTTACCCCTTCTTTGATAGCCAATTTTAAATGTTTTGGCCTCAAAGTGGTTTTTAATAAAATATTTTTCAATGATTGGTTGAAAAAGGATTTCCTGTTAACTGTTTTCCTAAACAATAGATTGAGGTGTTTTCATAATAAACCTTATAATAAATGTTAATGATTATATTTGGTAAATAGAAATTTCAATTATAAAAAGATATACGGGCATGTTGCCATATCAGAGATCGGGTCGTGTAGTGAACGACCTTGGGGGCAGGTTCTGAAACCTAGTTGGGGCACTTATCATAGTTTGCCTGAAATAATAAAAAGCTACTCTTGATGAGCTGTTTCCAAAATGCTTTTGACAAACAAAAATACTTATTTAATTTTATTTTATTTAATATGAAGTGTTCTATTAAACTAATTATCTGTTTATTTTTGAAATATAGTCTTACTGAGTCTTTCGCTCACATTTTACTTGTTTTAAAATCTTACCCTTAGGTGGATATCAGCTTAGGATCGGAGAAGAGTCCGCTAACCGGACTTACGATTAGTAGAGGATTTGGGTAGGTCGTATTAGAAAAATTCAAGGCATGTAAGATCTTAACTTTTCCTTTTATTTTGGACTATAGTTGTGTTGTAATATTGTTAGTACTACATGTGTGTGCACAAGATGTGGGCCAGTGGGACCTATTTTTGCTTCACCTTATATTTTGATTGTTTTTACTGTTTCCTTATTGTTTATCTTGTTATTCTCATTTGTTTATATTATTATAACTGCTTGTTTTAAATAAACGATTTTAAAATTATCACATTTTTATTAATAAATTAAATTCTAAAACCCTGTTTTTAGCTAAACCTCTATTTAATTAACTTAATTAATCTACCACGTCACCTTCCAAACAGCTAATCCCTTCTCTCTCATACACTTATAAATATACCTCTAAGCCATCAAAGTCTTCGTTCTTTAAATTTCTAGCCAAAGAAAATTCTCTCTTTCTAAAAATTTTCTTAGACATTCTCTTTCTTCTCCACATTTTCTTCCATTCTCTCCCTTATTTTTCTGCAAACAATTGAATGAAATATTGGGTTTTCACTTAGATAATTCAAAAGAATTAAGAAGAATCGTTTTGGAGGTAAGAAACTTATTCTAGACTATTGCTGAAATTTTGTTTCCTTTGTAATACGACTCCTATAACTTTGTCTATGAATTTCTGTTTTCTCTGAAATCTTAGTATGATGTTTACATATGTGTTATGTGATATTCCTCAAAATTTTACTTTATTTTGAATTTTCGGTGATCAGATATTAAATTTTCTTTCTCTGCCACTCATGACCAAACTGTTGCTGATTGGTATTTTACACAAAAGTATAGTCCATGTTTGAGGGGCAAATGACCTTTGATTTGAACGAAATTTTATAAGATATTCATGCATATGTTAAGTTATGATCTAGAAAATTTCGTAGTTATTTGATGAATATTTTATGAGTTCTTGAATTTTCTTTAAGATAGGTTTTTATGGCTATCTATTTAGTGAATTCGGTACTTCTTGTTTATGTGACCTATTTGTATGGCTAAACAAATTTATTTGCTAATGAGACTTTTTGTGGTACTGTATATATATGTTATTAGGTTGTCTTAAAAATTTTAGGGTTAAAGTAATTTTGTTTTAATTATTGAATTTTTGATGCCTTAAGTCTACTTTTCATACAAACATCTAATAGCCATCGTGTTTCAGTAAGTTTTGATTCTGTATTACATTGTTTATATTTTTCTTATATTTTTATCAAATACTAGACATAAGTTTTCATTTGGTTTTTGAATTGCATGAATCAGAGTTTTCTTTAAATAGTTATGATTTTTAAAAATTGACCTTGAAAACTGTACAGTTTTAAATAGACCTGAAATTTAGATTGGATTTCGAGGACTTTTTCTTCATGCAAATTATTGTCAAAATATGCGTATAATATATCAAATTCTTTTTTTTTTTTGAGTCTAGTTTCTAATGCCATTGGTTTTTGACTGATTTGGAGTTAAGATGAAATTATTATGAATTTTTAAGTGAATAACGGTCATTCTGCCTACTTTTGGGAATTATGCCCTAGGTTCATAAATTGTGATTTTGTGCTTCTTGATATTATTACGTGATAAGGTGCTGTTTAATGATAGTACGAGATGTTTGTATATTGCTGATAGTATTGCTTGTGACTTATGGTCAATATGAATATTTGAAATGAACCCTCCAAAAGGCGAGCACACTGACAACCGCAGCAACGTCACCCAAGTTAAGGTTTAGTAAGCAAGCAAGACATGTAAGTACATTCTTACCTGTAACATGATAAAAGCTTACAAAAAAGTTTTGAGAACTTGTTTTATAATAATTTTTAAGTTTGTTTTTACATGTTGTTTTCTCATGAAAACTCTTGTTGCAACGAGAATGTTTAACGAATGTTTGAATGATGAGGTATGTTAAAAGTATATATATATATATATATGTATCACTTAATTAAGTGTTGCACACCCTATGTTTATGTTTATGTTTATGATGTCTCAAAGGTTGGACTTGTCATGTTTGGTTTAGGACTAGCTACCCCTCTCATCTCATGATGGCGCATCGATGATGATGATATTTATGGTGCAACACTTGGGCCCCAAAGATAAAATGAATGAAGTTTTTATATGAATAATGATAATGAAAGATATGTTCTATATAAAACTGTGCCAAGTGCACTATTATATTAATGATGATAATGATTATGATGTTTCATAAAGATGTTTATAAAATGTTTTATGTTGTGAGATAGGAAAGTGTACTTACTAAGCTTTTGCTTACTTAGTTTATAATCATGTTGCAGATAAAGGTAAGAGGACCATGGAATAGGTAGAGGGCGAGGACGGGTGTGTGGGCTATGAACGATGGATCAGAAATGAAAAAACGCCAAGAAAGATTAAATTTTTTTTTTGAACTATGTTTTTATTTCTTTAAATGCTTAAATTTCCACACTCTTAAGTAAAAAGACTTGTTTTACGTTTATTTTAATTTTTCAAAAGTTCAGTCTACCGAACTGTTTAAACAGATTTTAAAGTTTGTTTTGTAATTTTATTGAATTATGGTTTTATTAATTTAACTATAAAAAAAAGGGATTTGAAATATTTGGAATATTTTTTCAAAAATAAAAATTATGCGTGGATCCTAGGATATGTTTATAAAATTGTGTTTAAATTTAAATGGTTTATTTTATAAATAATGATAACAAAGATGAAAATAATGATGATTGTGACATCCGTAAGGGAGCGTTACAGCTATGGTATCAGAGCGGGTTTCTGTTTCAATACACATCACCACACGTCAGTTCAAGTCCTCCGAGTAAGTATGTTTTAGCTAATTTAATGTTGATGTAAGTTTAACGATATGTGTAAGATTTGGACATATGGTGATGAATGCCCTAGTACATAATTTAGTAGTGAAATCCTGTCTCATAATTTGAAAGATTGTCCCTAAGCTTCTAATTCTTTTATGAAATCAAAGATGAACGGCCATAGAAGAATTCAGACTCGTGCTCAAACCAATGAAAGAATGATGACGACGATTGCCGAACAACAAAGGCAACTCAAAGAGCAAAGAAAAGTGATTAAGGAACTAAGAGCTAATGGTCAAGGTGGTGAAAGGCCAGGTAGTGACATGCCACCTCCTCCTCCTCCTCAACCTCGAAGAGAAGAAGTTCCAGCTCCTGTTCCAAAACTAAGACCCGCCTATCAAGAACCATTATTAGTCAGGTGGAAAAAGGTTAAGCCAGTAGACTTTGAAGGTTCTAAGGATCCTCTGGTTGCTCAAGGATGGCTGAAGACAATTGAAGCCACTCTAAAGCTCATGGGTTTCACTGATAATGAGAAAGTCCTCTGTGCTTCATACTGCCTCACCATGGAGGCTAGAATCTGGTGGGACGGAATCGAACAAAGCAAGAACATAGACGAGATGACATGGGTAGATTTTGTTCATGAACTTAACTCGAAGTTCTTCCACATGAACATTACTTGGACGCATTACGATGAGTTCGAGAACCTACGCCAAGAAGACATGTCAGTTACCGATGTGGTGGCTAAATTCGACCAGTTGGCATGACTTTGCCCAGGGATGGTTAGTGATGATAGTGAAAGGGTTAGAAGATTGATTAGAGTCCTCAGGCTAGAGATTGTAGCAATTGTTGATGGGGCCAGTCCTCCCAAAAACTTGGAACAGGTTGTCTTGAGAGTGCAATGAGCTAAATTCCATCTTTCAAAGCTAAGAAGAAACTAGCCTCAATCAGGTCAACCAGTGAATAGTACAAACTCCCAGAATCAACCTCAGGGCAGAAACAACAATAGCCAGAACTGGAGAAACAACAAGAGGAAGAGTAACTTTCAGAACCAGCAAGGCCAAGGTAATAAAAAGCAAAATAGTGGGTGGTACAACAACAATAATAGGCAGATGCTACCATGTGTCAATTGCGGAAAGAAGCATCTAGGTGAATGTTGTCATGGAACAAACCAATGTTTCATTTGCGGACATGAGGGTCATTTTTCTAGGAACTGCCCTACCCAGTTCAATGCTCAAGGTTAGCAAAGAGCTCCTTATGCTCAACTTCACCATATGCAAGCTACATTGGAGGGACCACTCATAAGCCAGGGAAGACTTGAAGCTCCACCTACCAATGCTTGCATTTATGCAATGACAAAGGAACAAGTGGCAGATGAAACCTTTAATGTTATCACAGGTCAGATCTTAACACTTTCTTTTAATGCACATGCTCTTTTTGACATGGGTACTACGTATTCATTTATATCCTCTTCGTTTGCTAAGAAGTTAGAAGAATATCAAGAGCCTATAAGACAGGGGTTCATTATAACACTACCCTCTGGGGAAGTGATTATGTCAAAGCATTATTTGCGTACAATTCCTTAATGGATTTCTGAAAGAGAACTTTTTGTCGATCTTATTATAATTGATATGTGTGATTATGATATGATTCTTGGGATGGACTTCTTGAGTAAGTATAATGCTTCTATCGAGTGCCGAAACAAAAAATGATTTTCCATCCGAAACGTGAAGAAAGATTCATGTATGTGGGTGAGTCAAGAAAGAAGCCAAACATGTTTTTGTCAGCTTTGAAGGCAAGAAAGTTGTTAGCAAGTGGCTGTATAGGTTATTTAGCGAACATTGTAGATTAAAGTCGAGAAGAAAAGACAAAGATTAAAGATGTTTCAGTAGTTTAAGAATTTCCAGAGGTATTTCCAAAAGACCTGCCAAGCTTACCTCCAGATAGAGAAATCAAATTTGAGATCGAGCTTGCTCTTGGTACTGACCTGATTTCCAAGGCACCATATAGATTGGCTCCAACTGAATTGAAAGAGTTGCACTCCCAACTAAAGGAACTTCTTGATAAAGGTTTCATCTGACCTAGTCACTCACCATGAGGAGCACCAGTTTTGTTTGTGAAGAAGAAGGATGGTTCTATGAGGCTTTGCATCGACTATAGAGAACTGAATAAGCTGACGATCAAGAATAAGTACCCGTTGCCTCGAATTGATGAGTTGTTTGATCAACTTAAGAGTGCATCCATGTTCTCGAAGATTGATCTACGGTTGGGGTATCACCAGTTGAAGATAAAAGAAGGAGACATCCCTAAGGCAGCTTTTAGATCGAGGTATGGTCACTATGAATTCGTGGTTATGCCTTTTGGTCTAACGAATGCACCTGCAGCTTTTATGGACTTGATGAATCGGGTGTTCAAGGATTACCTCGATAAATTTGTCATAGTGTTTATTGATGATATTCTTGTTTATTCTAAGAGTCAGAAAGAGCATGCAGAGCACCTAAGGATTGTGCTAGAGACCTTGAAGAGACATCAGTTATATGCAAAGTTCTCTAAGTGTGAGTTTTCGCTTGACCGTGTGTCTTTCTTGGGGCATGTTGTATCAAAGGATGGAATAATGGTGGATCCTGCTAAGGTTGAGGCTGTTCTTAACTGGAAGCAACCTAAGAATGCAAGTGAGATAAGAAGCTTTTTGGGATTAGTTGGTTATTATCGGAAGTTTGTGGAGGATTTCTCCAAGATAGCATCACCTCTCACGAGTCTAACTCGCAAGGGGAAGAAGTTTGAATGGACCAATGAGTGTGAAAAGAGCTTCCAAGAATTAAAGAAAAGATTGACTACAGCTCCAGTTTTGGCTATTCCGAAAGGGAGTAAAGGATTTGTCATTTATAATGATGCTTTTAAAATGGGCCAAGGTGTAGTGTTGATGTAGAATGATAGGGTGATTGCTTATGTCTCGAGACAACTAAAGGATTATGAGAAGAATTACCCTACTCATGACCTCGAGTTGGCGGCCGTAGTTTTGCATTGAAGATTTGGAGGCATTACTTGTATGGAGTTCAATGTAAGATCTACACAGACCATCAAAGTTTAAAGTACTTTTTTACTCAGAAGGACTTGAACATGAGGCAACGGAGATGGTTGGAACTAGTGAAAGATTATGCTTGTGAAATCTTGTACCTCTAGAAAAGGTGAATCGAGTGGTTGATGCTCTAAGTAGGAAGACTGTTGGAACACTGATGTCATTGCAAGCGATGTCTCAGCCTTTATGGAAAGAAATTCTAGACTTCGGTTTGTAACTTATATTGGGACAGCTTTCAACATTGACTCTTGCTCCATTATTATCTGATGAGATTTGAGGCAAACAAGATAAAGATACAAGTCTAGCAAGGATCAAGCGAGAAATCAAGGAAGGAAGATGTGGGGAGTTTCAAGTTGCTGATGATGGAACTCTATATCTTAAGAACCACTTATGTGTTCCTAATGTTGATGGTTTAAGGGAAAGGATCTTAGCAGAAATCCATAATACTCCTTATTCAATCCATCCAAGTACGACAAAGATGTATAATGATTTAAGGGATTGCTTTTGGTGGTTTGGAATGAAGTGTGATGTTGCTAAGTATGTAAAGAAATGTTTGACTTGTCAGTAAGTTAAAGCTGAGCACCAAAGACCTAGTGGCAATTTGCAGTCAATTTAGATTCCTGAGTGGAAGTGGGAGGAGATTGCGATGGATTTCATCACAGGTTTGCCAAGAACTACAAATGGATATGATGCCATTTGGGTTGTTATTGATAGATTGACAAAGATGGCACACTTCATCCCCATTAAGATCAGCTACTCTATGGAGCGATTAGTGAAACTTTATGTCAAGGAGATTGTGAGGCTTTATGGAATTCCTAAGTTTATCATCTCTGATCATGATGGTAGGTTCACTTCCAACTTTTGGAAAAGTGTGTAGACCACAATGGGTACTAAGTTGCACTTTAGCACAGCCTTTCACCCTCAGACTGATGGCCAAACGGAGAGAATGAATTTGATTTTAGAGGATATGCTCCGTGCCTGTACCCTAGATTACAAGACAAGTTGGTGTAAGATGTTACCATTAGGAGAATTTGCTTATAACAATAGCTATCAGGCAACAATTGGAATGGCACCTTATGAGGCTCTATATGGGCGAAAGTGTAGATCGGCTATATGTTGGCATGAAACTGGAGAAAAGAAGTTGATGGAAAGCGATGACAGTGACAAGACAGATTTTGTCAATGAGACGTCAGAGATGGTAAAGTTAATACATAAAAGAATCGAGACTACTCAAAGTCAACAAAAGAGTTATGTCGATAAAAGGAGAAGGCCCTTGGAATTCGCTGTAGGTGATTTTGTGTTCCTAAAAGTTGCACCAATGAAGGGAGTCATGAGGTTTGGGAAGAAAGGCAAGCTAAGCCCTAGGTTTGTCGGCCTATGAAATTGTGAAGCGGATAGGCAAGGTGGCTTATCAGTTGAGTTTGCCATCGGAGATGTCATCTATACATGATGTGTTTCATGTCCCGATGCTTAAAAAGTATGTCCCGGACCCTACGCTCGTGATCAAACCACAGGTGATTGAGATAAGAGAAGATCTCAGCTATGAAGAGAAGCCGGTCGAGATTTTAGATCGAAAAACTAAAATCTTAAGGAATAAAGAAATTCCCTTGGTTAAAGTTTTGTGGCGAAATCATCAGGTAGAAGAAGCTACGTGGGAACGTGAGGATGATATGAGGGCCAAGTATCCGCAATTGTTTTAAGTTTTGAGGTCGAAACTCTTATAAGGTGGGGAGAGTTATAACGCCCGTCGTTTTCTTCTATGGAGACTTATGTTAATTTAACGTTAGAATGTAATATTTTCGTGCTATTATTATTTATGTTAAGTAAATTAAATTTTTATTTAGTAATATCACAGGTGACGGCTTTGTGGGATCGATGTGCTTGGATATTCATGTCAAAAGTGATGATAAGCTTAAAGTATTTATTTATTTTTTTTATGGGTTTCAATTTGCTCTAAATTTATAATTTTTATAATGCTCTAGGGTTATAATGCCTACAGTTATATTCTTGATGATGACATGAATTTTATTACATATTTTCTTATTTTTTTATAACATTTTATGATGTCATGATAATTACATGTGTAAATTAATATGTTTTTTTTGAGGTCATAGGAATAAACATTATTGCGGTATACAAATAATTATGTATTATAATCATTTTATGTTATATTATAATATATATTTATATTATAACTAAATTATGTTATATCATATATAATCGGTTATTATATATTAAGTAATATATTATATTATATTATAATTAGTTATTATATATATTATAATATATATATATATTAATATAAGAAGGAGGAAACGGCATATTGCCGTGCGAGAAAAAAAAGGAAAAAAAAGAAAAAAAAAGGAGGAATTGAATTAGATTAAGATTAAGGTTTTCTATACTTATCTAATCCCTTCTCTCTCATAAACCTATAAATATACCTCTAAGCCATCAAAGTCTTCATTCTTTAAATTTCTAGCCAAAGAAAATTCTCTCTCTCTAAAACTTTTCTTAGACACTCTCTTTCTTCTCCACATTTTCTTCCATTCTCTCCCTTATTTTTCTGTAAACAATTGAATGAAATATTGGGTTTTCACTTAGATAATTTAAGAGAATTAAGAAGAATCGTTTTGGAGGTAAGAAACTCATTCTAGACTATTGCTAAAATTTTGTTTCCTTTGTAATCCGACCCCTATAACTTTGTCTACGAATTTCTGTTTGCTCTGAAATTTTAGTATGATGTTTATGTATGTGTTATGTGATATTCCTCAAAATTTCACTTTATTTCAAATTTTTTGTGCTGAGATATTAAATTTTCTTTCTCTTTCCTTTATGACCAAACTATTGCTGATTGGTATTTTGCACAAAAGTATAGTCCATGTTTAAGGGGCAAACAACCTTTGATTTGAATGAAAATTTGCAGAGATATTTATGCATATGTTAAGTTATGATCTAGAAAATTTTATGGTTATTTGATGAATATTTTATGAGTTCTTGAATTTTCTTTAAGATAGGTGTTTATGGCTATCTATTTAGTGAATTCGGTACTTCTTGTTTATGTGACCTATTTGTATGGCTAAACAAATTTATTTGCTAATGAGACTTTTTGTGGTACTGTAAATATATCTTATTAGATTGTCTTAAAAATTTTAGGGTTAAAGTAATTTTATTTTAATTATTGAATTTTTGATGCCTTAAGTCTACTTTTCATATAAACATCTGATAACTGTCGTGTTTCAGTAATTTTTGATTCTGTATTGCATTGTTTATATTTTTCTTATATTTTTATCAAATATTGGACATATTGAATTTTCATTTGGCTTTTGAATCGCTTGAATCGGAGTTTTCTTTAAATAGTTATGATTTTTAAAAACTGACCTTAAAAGTTGTATAGTTTTAAACAGACCTGAAATTTAGATTGAATTTCGAGGACTTTTTCTTCATGCAAATTATTGTCAAAACATGCGTATAATGTATCAAATTCTTTGTTTTTGAGTCTAGTTTCTAATGCTATGGGTTTTTGACTGATTTGGAGTTAAGATGAAATTATTATAAATTTTAAAGTGAATAGTGGTCATTCTGCCTACTTTTGGGAATTATGCCCTAGGTTCATAAATTGTGATTTTGTGCTTCTTGATTTATTATGTGATAAGGTGATGTTTAATGATCGTATGAGATGTTTGTATATTGTTTATAGTATTGCTTGTGAATTATGGTCAATATGAATGTTTGGCATGAATCCTCCAAAAGGCGAGCACACCAAGAACCGCAGCAATGTTACCCAAGTTAAGGTTTAGTAAGCAAGCAAGACAAGCAAGTACATTCTCACCTACAACATAATAAAAGTTTATGAAAAAGTTTTGAGAACTTGTTTTATGATAACTTTTAAGTTTGTTTTTACGTGTTGTTTTCCCATGAAAACTCTTGTTGCAACAAGAATGTTTAACGAATGTTTCAATGATGAGGTATGTTAAAAGTATATCTACATATATGTATCACTTAATTAAGTGTTACACACCCTATGTTTATGTTCATGATGTCCCAAAGGTTAGACTTGTCATGTTTGGTTTGGGAGTAGCTACCCCACTCCTCTCATGACGGTGTGCCTATGATGATGATGTTTATGGTGGAACACTTAGGCCCCAAAGATAAAATGAATGAAGTTTTTATATGAATAATGATGATGAAAGATATTCTATATAAAACTGTGCCAAGTGCACTATTATGTTAATGATGATTATGATTATGATGTTTCATAAAGATGTTCATAAAATGTTTTATGTTGTGAGATAGGAAAGTGTACTTACTAAGCTTTTGCTTACTTAGTTTATAATCATGTTGCAGATAAAGGTAAGAGGACCATGGAATAGGTGGAGGGCGAGGATGGGCATGTGGGCTATGAATGATAAATCAGAAACGGTAAAATGTGAAGAAAGAATAATTTTTTTTGAACTATGTTTTTATTTCTTTGAATGCTTAAAATTCCACACTATTAAGTTAAAAGACATGTTTTAAGTTTATTTTGATTTTTCAAAAGTGCAATCTACCGAACTGTTTAAACAGATTTTAAAGTTTGCTTTGAAATTTTATTGAATTATGGTTTTATTAATTTAACTATAAAAAAAGGGATTTGAAATATTTGGAATATTTTTTCAAAAAAAAAAAATTTATGCATGGATCCTAGGATATGTTTATCAAATTGTGTTTAAATTTAAACGGTTTATTTTATAAATAATGATAACAAAGATGAAAGTAATGATTATTGTGACGACCGTAAGGGGGTATTACAATAGGCACGGAGCATGTCCTCTAAAATCAAATTTGTTCTCTCCGTTTAGCCATCAGTCTGAGGGTGAAAGGCTATGCTAAAGTGCAACTTAGCACCCATCGTGGTCTGCACACTTTTTAAAGAATTAGAAGTAAACCGACCATCACGATTAGAGATAATAGACTTAGGAATTCCATGAAGCCTCAGTATCTCCTTGACATAAAGTTCCGCTAATTGCTCCATAGAGTAGCTGATTTTAATGGGGATGAAGTATGCCGTCTTTGTCAATCTATCAATAACAGCCCAAATGGTATCATATCCATTCGTAGTTCTTGGCAAACCTATGATGAAATCCACTGCAATCTCTTCCCACTTCTACCTCCACTTAGGTATCTGAATTGACTGCAAATCACCACCAGGTCTTTGGTGCTCAGCTTAAACTTGCTGACAAGTCAAACATTTCTTTACATACTTAGCAACATCATGCTTCATTCCAAACCACCAAAAAGCAATCCCTTAAATCATTGTACATCTTTGTCGTACCTAGATGGATTGAATAAGGAGTATTATGGATTTCTACTAAGATCCTTTCCCTTAAACCATCAATATTAGGAACACATAAGCGGTTCTTAAGACATAGAGTTCCATCATCAGCAACTTGAAACTCCTCACATCTTCCTTCCTTGATTTCCCGCTTGATCCTTGCCAGACTTGCATCTTTATCTTGTTTGCCTTAAGTCTCATCAGATAATGATGGAGCAAGAGTCAATGCTGAAAGGTGTCCTGATATAAGTTTCAAACCAAGTCTAGAATTTCTTTCCTTAAAGGCTAGGACATCGCATGCAATGACGTCAGTGTTACAACAGTCTCCCTACTCAGAGCGTTAGCCACCCGATTCGCCTTTCCTAGATGGTACAAGATTTCACAATCATAATCTTTCACTAGTTCTAACCATCTCCGCTGCCTCATGTACAGATCCTTTTGAGTAAAAAAGTACTTTAAACTTTGATGGTCGGTGTAGATCTTACATTGAACTCCATAAAAGTAATGTCTCCAAATCTTCAAAGCAAAAACTATGGCTGCCAACTCGAGGTCATGAGTAGGGTAATTCTTCTCGTAATCCTTCAGTTGTCTTGAGGCATAAGCAATCACCTTATCATTCTGCATCAACACTGCACCTAGGCCTATTTTAGAAACATCACTATAAATAACAAATCCTTCACTCCCTTCTGGAATAGCCAAAACTGGAGCTGTAGTAAGCCTTTTCTTTAATTATTGGAAGCTCTTTTCACACTCATCATTCCATTCAAACTTCTTCCCTTTGCAAGCTAGATTTGTGAGAGGCGATGCTATCTTGGAGAAATCCTCCATAAACTTTCGATAATAACCAGCTAATCCTAAGAAGCTTCTTATCTCACTTGCATTCTTAGGTTGCTTCCAATTAAGAACAGCCTCAACCTTAGTAGGATCTACCATTATTCCATCCTTTGATACAACATGCCATAAGAAAGACACACGGTCGAGCCAAAACTCACACTTAGAGAACTTTGCATATAACTGATGTCTCTTTAAGGTCTCTAGCACAATCCTTAGGTGTTCAACATGCTCTTCCTAACTCTTCGAATAAACAAGAATATCATCGATCAACACTATGACAAATTTATCAAGGTAATCCTTGAACACCCGATTCATCATGTCCCTAAAAGCTACAGGTGCATTTGTTAGACCGAAAGGCATAACCACAAATTTATGGTAACCATACCTCGATCTAAAGGCTATCTTAGGGATGTCTCCTTCTTTTATCTTCAACTGGTGATATCCCGACTGCAGAACAATCTTTGAGAACACAGATGCACCCTTAAGTTAATCAAACAACTCATCAATTTGAGGCAATGGGTACTTGTTCTTGATCATTACCTTATTTAGCTCTTTATAGTCGATGCAGAGCCTCATAGAACCATCCTTCTTCTTCACAAACAAAATTGGTGCTCCTTATGGTGAGTGACTAGGTCGGATGAAACTCTTATCAAGAAGTTCCTTTAGTTGGGAGTGCAACTCTTTCAATTCGGCTGGAGCCATTCTATACGGTGCCTTGGAAATCGGATCAATACCAAGAGCAAGCAAGATCTCAAATTCAATTTCTCTATCTGGAGGTAAGCTTGGCAGGTCTTCTAGAAATACCTTCAGAAATTCTTGAACTACTGAAACATCTTCAATCTTTGTCTTTTCTTGTTGACTTTTATCTACAATGTTTGCCAAATAACCTATACAGCTACTTGCTAGCAACTTTCTTGCCTTCAAAGCTGACAAAAACATGTTTGGCTTCTTTCTTGACTCACCCACATACATGAATCTTTCTTCACCTTTTGGATGGAAAATCACTTTTTGTTTTTGGCACTCGATAGAAGCATTATACTTACTCAAGAAGTCCATCCCAAGAATCATATCATAGTCACACATATCAATTATAATAAGATCAACAAAAAGTTCTCTTTCAGAAATCCATAAAGGAACTGTACGCAAATAATGCGTAACATAATCACTTCCCCGAGGGTAGTGTCGTAGTGAACCCCTGTCTCATAGGCTCTTGATGTTCTTCTAACTTCTTAGCAAACGAAGAGGATATAAATGAATGCGTAGCAGCCGTGTAAAAAAGAGCATGTGCATTAAAAGAAAGTATTGAGATTTGACCTGTGACAACATTGGAGGTTTCATCTACCACTTGTTCCTTCGTCATTGCATAAATGTGAGCATTGGTAGGTGGAGCTTCAAGTCTTCCTTGGCTTATAAGTGGTCCCTCCAATGTAGCTCCCATATGGTGAAGTTGAGCATAAGGGGCTCTTTGCTGACCTTGACATTGAACTAGGTAGGACAGTTCTTGAAAAAATGACCCTCATGTCCGCAAATGAAACATTATTTTAGTCCACGACGGCATTAACTTGGATGCTTCTTTCCATAATTGGCACATGGTTGCATCTGCCTATTATTGTTGTTGTACTGTCCATTATTTTGCTTCTTATCACCTTGGCCCTGTTGGTTTTGAAAGTTACTCTTCCTCTTGTTGTTTCTCTAGTACTAGCTGTTGTTGTTGTTGTTTCTGCCCTGAGGTTGATTTTGGGAGTTTGCATTGTTCACTGGTTGACTTGATTGAGGCTGGTTTCTTCTTATAGCTTTGATAGGTGGAATTCAGCTCGTTGCACTCTCAAGACAACCTGTTCCTGGTTTCTAGGTGGACTGGCCCTATCAACAATTGCTGCAATCTCTGGCCTGAGGACTTTGATCAATCTTCTGACCCTTTCACTATCATCACTAACCCTCCTTGGGCAAAGTCGTGCCAACTGGTCAAATTTAGCCACCACATTGGTAATTGACATGTCTCCTTGGTGTAGGTTCTCGAACTCATCGTAATGCTTTCGAGTAATATTCATGTGGAAGAACTTCGTGTTGAATTCATGTACAAAATCGGCCTATGTCATCTCGTCTACATTCTTGCTTTGTTTGATTCCGTCCCACCAGATTCTGGCCTCCATGGTGAGGCTGTAGGAAGCACAAAGGACTTTCTCATTATCAGTAAAACCCATAAGCTTCAAAGTGGCTTCAATTGTCTTCAGCCATCCTTGAGCGACCAGAGGATCCTTAGAACTTTCAAAGTCTACTAGCTTAATCCTCTTCCATCTAACTAATAATGGTTCTTGATAGGCGGGTCTTAGTTCTGGAACAGGAGCTAGGACTTCTTCTATTCGAGGCTGAGGAGGAGGAGGAGGTGGTATGTCATTACCTGGTCTTTCACCACCTTGACCATTAGCTCTTTGTTCCTCAATCACTCTTCTTTGCTCTTCGAGTTCCCTTTGTAGTTCTGCAATCATTGTCATCAGTCTTTCATTGGTTTGAGCACAAGTTTGAATTCTTCTACGACCGTTCATCTTTGATTTTCTAAAAGAATTAGGAGCTTAGGAACAATCTTTCAATTTATGAGGCAGGATTTCACTACTAAATTATGTACTAGGGCATCCATCACCATATGTCTAAATCTTACACTTATCGTTAAACTTACGTCAACATTAAATTAGCTAAAATATACTTACTTGGAGGACTTGAACTGACATGTGGCGATGTGTATTGGAAACGAAAACATACTCTGATACCATAGCTATAGCGCCCCCTTACGGACGTTACAATAATCATTATTTTATCATCGTTATCATTATTTATAAGATAACTATTTAAATTTAAACACAATTTGATAAACATATCCTAAGATCCATGCATACAAATTTTTTTTTTAAAAAAAATATTCCAAATATTTCAAATCTTTTTTTTTCATAGTTTATCAATGCTAAATTATCAAAACTATAATTCAAAAAAAAATTTAAAACAAACTTTAAAATCTGTTTAAATAGTTTGATAGATTGAACTTCTACAAAATCAAAATAAATGTAAAATAAGTTTTTTTACTTAATAATGCGAAAATTTAAGCGTTCAAAGGAATAAAAACATAGTAAAAAAATATATTCTTTCTTGGCGTTCTTCTGTTTCCAATCCATCGTTCATAGTTCACACGCTCGTCCTCGCCCACCACTTATTTCATGGTCCTCTTACCTTTATCTACAACATGATTATAAACAAAGTAAGCAAAAGCTTAGTAAGTATACTTTCCTATCTCACAACATAAAACATTTTATGAATATCTTTATTAAACATCATAATCATAATCATCATTAACATAATAGTGCACTTGGCACAGTTTTATATAAACAATATCTTTCATCATCATTATCCATATTAAAAACTTCATTGATTTTATCTTTGGGCTCAAGTGTTGCACCATAAACATTATCATCATAGACGCGCTGTCATGAGAGGAGAGGGGTAGCTAATCCCAAACCAAACATGACAAGTCCAACCTTTGGGACATCATAAACATAAACATAAACATAAACATAGGGTGTACAACACTTAATTAAGTGATACATATATATCGATATACTTTTAACATATCTCATCATTGAAACATTCGTTAAACTTTCTTGTTGTAGCAAGAGTTTTCATGAGAAAACACTATGTAAAAGAAACTTAAAAATTATCATAAAACATATTCTCAAAACTTTTTCATAAATTTTTATCATGTTGCAGGTGAGAATGTACTTACTTGTCTTGCTTGCTTACTAAACCTCAACTTTGGTAACCTTGTTGCGGTTCTCTGTGTGCTTGCCTTTTGGAGTGTTCATGTCAAACATTCATATTGACCATAAGTCACTAGCAATACTATTAGCAATATTTAAACATCTCATGCTATCATTAAACATCACCTTATCACGTAATAATATCAAGAAGCACAAAATCACAATTTATGAACCTAGGGCATAATTCCCAAAAGTAGGTAGAATGAGCCTTATTCACTTAAAAATTCATAATAATTTCATCTTAATTCCAAATTAGTCAAAACTAGTTTTATTAGAAACTACACTCGAAAACAAAAAATTTGATATATTATACCCGTATTTTGACAATAATTTGCATGAAGAAAAAGTCCTTGAAATTCAATCTAAATTTTGGGTCTATGTAAAACTATACAGCTTTCAAGGTCAATTTTAAAAAATCATAACTATTTAATGAAAACTCTGATTCAAGCGATTCAAAAGCCAAACAAAATGTTAAGATGTCTAGTATTTTGAGAAAATATAAGAAAAATATAAACAGCACCATACAAAATCAAAAATTACTGAAACATGATAGCTGCCAGGTATTTGTATGAGAAATAGACTTAAGGCATCAAAAATTCAATACCAATTCATAACCCAATAAAACCTCAACTAAAATTGTAAACATATAATTAACATGATACCAATTAATAATAAAATATATACATAAAGATCTACATGATAAAATATAAAAATATATGATATCTCTAATCTAGGGTTTAATGAGAAGTTAATCAAAACAAGTAAATCATCAACTCTTTACAATCAGTTATTGATATAAAATACATACAATAAAAGAATCTTTGTGATGATAATAATAATTCTAATACTAACACAATACACCAAAACTATAACATATCTAAAAATTA
>CAMOHE010055647.1:0-17925 GCA_946598075.1 Artocarpus hirsutus
CGTTTTTACGCGTATCTTATCCGATATAGACCCGAATTTGGTTCTGTTTCGAATTTTTGAGACCTTATCTGATAAGGAATGACCCTAGACCCAACCTCTATAAATAGGGAGTGAGTTTAATGAGTTATTCAAGAAAGAAATTGACAGATCAATAGAGAGATTAAGAGTGATACTCTAGTGGTGAGAATCTGAAACTCCCTGAGAGCTCTTGTTCACAAATCACGAACACTAGCTTTGGGTTCTCTCAATTGATTGGAAGGAGAGTCACCTTGAGGAAGAGCTGTATGTGTGAGCCCACACTCACTCCGATCGTGGATAGAGAATAGCAAAGAAGACCAGTTGGTTGAGGCTCTTCTGGAACGTTACTTCTCTACACTGTTTTCGGGAGCTTTTCGACGAGTAAGAGGTTAGCAAGATCAGGTTAATTTATACATATAGCATGTCAAACTTATGTTTTGGAAAATACTCTGATTTAAAATTTTTAAAATTCCGCTGCGTATCATTTTTCCAACAATATATTCAAAAAAAATGAACATAAAGAGGACAAAATTTGGTATATAAATAATAAATAAACTCTTTATTGATATAATGTCTCAAAAAACATATTATATTTTGCCCCTTAGGGTACTATATCTAATAATCTTCCACATATACTAAGTGAGTAAATATGACATATCTCACATCCTCATAGCCTCTACATGCTTCTTGAAAACTCTTATAGTTAGTGTTTTCGTAAAAGGATCAACTATATTGTCCTCAAATGTGATCTTGGATACGACAACATGCTCAATCTCAATAAAGTCCTTTATAACATGATACTTCCGATGAATATGCTTACTCTTTTTATGAAATATTGGTTCCTTAGCATTAGCTATCATTGCAATGTTATCATAATACAACGATATCGCCTTATCTATACCAGGACTACCTTAAGATCCCCAAGAAATTTGCGGAGCCATACTGCTTCTTTCTAAGCATCACTAGCTGTCACATACTTAGCCTTCATCGTTTAATTTGAAGTGCAATATTGCTTGACACTTCTCCAAACAATGATGCCTCTATCTGGAGTAAACACAAAACCAGAAGTTAATCTTCTTGAATCTAGACAGGATTCAAAATCTGAATCAGTGTATCCAAGAGGTGTTAGATCCTAACCTAAATGCACTAGCATATAACCTCTAGTCCTTCTCAGGTATTTGAAAATATGCTTGACCACAACCCAGTGGTTTGGTCCTAGATCCGACTGAAATTGACTTACTATCGTGACCGCATAACAAATATCTAGTTATGTGCAAAGCATTACATACATGAGACTACCTACTACCGAAGCATAAAGCACCTTCTTCATGTGTTCTCTTTCTTCATCAGACTTTGGAGAGTCTTTCCAAGAAAGAGAAATTCCAGATCTAGATAGTTGCTCATCTTTCTTGGAATTCTGCTTTGCATACTTCTTGCAAATTTTATCTATATATACCGCTTAGGATAAAGCTATAATTTTATTCTTCTTCCCCGAAAGATTCGGATACCCAGAACGTAATTAGTTTCACCCAAGTCCTTCATGTCAAACTGCTTGGTCAATTATAATTTGAAAGATGACAATGCCTCCAATGTTATTGTGAATTAGCATAATATCATCTACATAGAGTAATAGAAAAACCACATTCCTATTCTTAATGTGTTTACAAACACATGGTTTGTCCATGTTTTGTTTAAACCTATAAGTTTTGATCACTTATTAAATCTTATATTCCAAGAATAGAAAGCATGCTTAAGTCCATAAATTGATTTTAGCAGCTTACAGACCTTGCTCTCTTGACCCTCAGCCTTGAACTCCTCTGGTTGTACCATACATATGGACTCATCAAGATAGCCATTTAAAAAAGCCGTGTTAACATCCATCTATCAAATCTTGTAGTCGAGAGTATCAGCTATGGACAAGAGAATGTGGATGGACTTAAGTATAGCTACACGCGAAAAGCTTTTCTTGAAATCAATTCCTTCCTTTTTGCATGTATCCTTTAGCTACCAGTCTAGCCTTGTAGGTTTCAACTTTCCTATATGTTCATCTCTTTCTCTTGTAGATCCACTTATACCTTATGAATTTTACCTCCTCGGGAAGATCCACAAGTTCCCAAACTTAATTAATATCCATAAACTTCATCTTAATGTTTATAGCTTTTGTCTAGATCTTTGAATCAACATCCTTCATAGCCTTTATGTAAGTATAAGAATCCCTGTCATGTTCAACCGGTTTAGTAAAGTAAGCTTCTCCATTGAATATATACATCTTAGGTTGACGCTCGATCCTCTCACTACGCTGAAGTTTCTTAGGTTGTTGTTCAGTCCAAAGCTCCCAAAGTTTAAAATTATAACATCCTAAATCAAACTAAAATATTCAAATCCCTAAGATGTCATGCTTATGTATTTATTTAATTATTTTTATAATAACAATATTTGAATTTTGAAGTATGTTTTTTTTTCAAAAGTATATAATAAGATAATTAATTACATTTTCACAAATATTTATAATTTTTAAAAATTTATATAAATATGAATTGGTTTGGTGTGGTTTGGTTTTTTTTAAAGGTAAAACCATGAACCAAATCAATTTAATCTTTTTTTTAAATTTAAAATTAATTGGTTTGCTTTGATTTTATTGGCCTTGTTTGGTTTTTTCTCAAAATTTTTGTAAATATTTTTACACGTTTTTTAAAGTAAAAATTTTAAAAATATTTTTGGTATAATTTTTAAAAAATTTATTTTTTTAAATAAAAATATTTTTACTAAATAATAAAAAAAACCTCACGTTGGTTTGGTTGGTTTCGTTTGCTCGGTTTGGTCCCACCCCTAAATGGGACGAAATAGATAACCAACCAAAAATCGCTAGGGATCGACGGGGGCCCGTAACGTTGAGTGCATGTTGGCCAGGTGTCTATTTCTTTGTTCCCATCTTCCAATTTTTTCTCTTTTTCCCTCTGGGTCCTTTGGGAAATGAAATTCGTGAACGGTGAAACTTCCCAATTAATCTGCTTCCAACTCAAAAACCGTTCTCTTTCCATATCTCTTTACTCACAGCCATGGCCGTTTCTCTCTCTTCTCTCTCAATCCCCCCAAGCCCCCTTTCTCTCTCTAAAATGGGCCTTCACTTTTCATTTTGATATATTCATATTCATATATACATATACACGTTTTGCAGATGCGGTTTTTCTATGTAAATTGCCCAAATTGACCTCACCAACGTACCCGCCGGCGATGGCGATCGTCACCGGAGATCGGTACCTGGAGAAGCTGGTGAGGTTCGTGGAGGAGAACGCCGGCCCTCTGATTGACGGAACCCTAGTTCTAAAGCTTAACCCGGTGGGGCTCCACTACGTGCAGTCGCGGCTCGAGGCGCTCAGCGAGCTGGAAAGCCTCCTTGCCGGCGCTCCCATCGATTACCTCCGCGCCTATGTTTCCGACCTCGGCGACCACCGCGCACTCGAGCAGCTCCGCCGGATTCTCCGCCTCCTCACCTCCCTCAAGGTCGTTTCGGTCTTGGCGCAGCCGGCCAGAGATCCCACGCCTCTCTCGTTGATGCCGTTTGGGAGAATTAGGGTTTTGGAGCTCAGAGGTTGCGATTTGTCCACCTCGGCCGCGAAGGGATTGCTTGAATTGAGACACACGCTGGAGAGGATCGTTTGCCACAATTCTACTGTGAGTTCTTTGGTTTTTTTTGCGTTCTGTTTCTGCTTTTCACTGTCTGTTTGGTGGCTGAGAAATAGGAGAAAAAAGACGAGAAATTTGGATTTTCGAAGGAGTCGTTACGTTTTACTGGTTGCGTGAATGAAAAATATTGGGCTTATGCCATAGGAAATCTGAGGTTTCAACGTTAGGCGTTTATTGTGCGTGACTTTATTGTTTATTTACTTTCTCTAGTCTCTGCACCATTAAGTTCGTTTTTTCATACTCTGTTTCGTTGCTGAGAAAATGGGGAGAAAAGAAAGAAGGTAGAGTATGGAATGCGTTATGTTTCACTTGATATTGGTTTTTTTTTTTTTTTTTTTTTCTCGAAGGAAATTATATTGCACTTCTAGTAAGCCCCATTTAGTTACGATTTTATTTATGTGTCAACTTTGGACTTTGCTTTCTTTGTTATTATGTGCGAAAACTGGAATTTGAATGTTGATAATGAATTTATTGCTTTTTTATCTTATGTGAAAGTTTCTTTTTAGGCTTGCAATTAAGTTTTTGTGTTTTGATTTCTTGGTACGCTAGGATGCTCTACGGCACGTCTTTGCTAGTAGGATTGCCGAAATAAAGGACTCTCCACAATGGAATCGGCTGTCATTTGTTTCATGCGCATGCAATGGCATGTTGCTCATGGATGAGTCTTTGCAACTTCTACCTGTTGTTGAAACGCTTGACCTTAGCCGTAACAAGTTCACGAAGGTTGATAATCTTCGCAAGTGTGCTAAATTGAAACACCTTGATCTTGGCTTCAATCACCTTAGAACAGTTTCATCATTTAGCGAGGTATGGAATTTTTAGTTATTTGACATATTTCTACTGCTTAGTTGCTTTAGTTTTATACCTTTTTTCCTGTTCGTTAAATATTATAATTATTGCTTCCTTCAAAGCTTCTTGTTTTTGGTACTTCTAAGTTCTCATCTGGTATTACCTTTTTGGAATCCTCGTCTTTAGGTTCCCTGGCCCTTTTGCTTGAGAATTTGTTCAAAAGATGTTGCTCAACGAGCCAGATTTATGAATTAGGTTTAGAAGTGGGAAAGGGGAAAAATATATTAATCATTTTTGCAACAAAACCAAATTAGCTTAAATTGAACTCTATGTTGGTTGCTGAAAAAATGGAGCTTGCACTTGGGTAGGTTTGGCTTGCTAACCATGGAATAGGTGTTAGTTTATCAATCCATCCCAAAAACTTATGTTGTTAGTAGGTGGGCCAAGAACAATTTTTAATATTTAACACTCCCCTTCATGTGTGGGATGTAGAATGGGCAATCGTGTGGGCATATAAATTGGAAATCCCAAAAACATAGCAAAGACCCAACACGTGATGACAACTTAAAGGGGATATAAAGAGTGCAATTACAGGGGTTTGAATTGAGGACCTCCTGCTCTATGCCATGTTAGCGTATAAATCCATCCCAAAAGCATAAACTATTAGGAGGTGGGCTAACAATAATTTTTATGTTTTAACAATAGGAATAGAAATTTTACTTCTGTTCTATTAGACTATCTCATGAGCAAATCCCTAACATGGTCATTTCACATGATTAAAGTATTCAGGCAACGTCCCCACCCTATACCTTATATGCTTTTGATGTGTAACCGCTTTTTTCTGATTACATGAGCTGTAGGACTATCCATCTCAATGTTTTATTACATTTTTGGAAGAAGTTTACAGGGTGACATACAAATTATCCATCTCAAATTGACCAACATAGAATGACATACAGTAAAATTGGCCTTATGAAAGTCCTAAAGTCTCTTCTTGTAATTTACAGAGGTCATTTGTTCACATAATACCGAGATTGTTGGGCCTTACATGAAATTATCTATAAGATACTAGTTTAAGGACAAAATTATCTATAGGATACTAGTTTAAAGCCACTTGCTACACACCTGAAGATGCGCATGAAGGCTAATTGTTTAAATTTTATCTACATAAAGCTTTGATGGTCCTATTATTATTTTTTCATTCATTTAACATGGAGAAAGATACTAGTTTAAGGTCAAAATTATCTATAAGATATTAGTTTAAAGCCGCTTGCTACGCACGTGAAGACGCATCTTAAGACTAATTGTTTAGATTTTATCTACATAAAGTTTTGATGGTCCTTTTTTTTTTTTTCATTTATTTAACATGGAGAACCAATAGAACGGTAAATTGTAGAAGTTTTGGAGTGGTAAAGAGATTTGGAGTAATAAAGAGAATATATTAGATTGTTTAGTTGAGAGAAAATCCGGATTTGGAAAGGGACGACAAAATGTTGGAAAAAAAGTCTAGCTGTTTTATTTTGTTTTAATAATACAAAACTCGTAAATATAAAATAACTATTTTGCAATTAGTTACTTCTATTTCCTTATTTGTGAAATGGTAGTAGTAAAAAAAACATGTTCCCCACAAACACTACCCCCCAACCTCTTTCTCTTTCCTTCCTTCTCTCTCTTCTTTTCTTACACCAAACATTATCAAAAAAATAACCATCCCTTTTTAATTTTCATCGTTTGGTTTTTTAGCTTCTCCTTCATTCTTATTTTGAAAAAAGGCAAAACTGTTATTTTAACCATAATTGTTCCATAATCTAAAATTATAGAGACAAATTTACCAAACCATTCCTTGTCAACAAACCTCTTAAAATAAGAAATGTGGCAAATATAAATTATAACATCTGTCCATCACAGCATAATAATGTAAAATAAAAGGAATATTTACATTTTAGTGAAGTTAATTTATCCTTTACTCCTGAAAACTACACTTAGCACCCCTCACGCAAGTAAATTTCAATAATACGTGAAAACTATAAGGGTATATTATGTCCTTTAAGAATTTATACTAATAATTATTGTCATCAATCTACAATAAACAATTTGACATGATCATCTCTATAAAGCTATAAAGTTTTGTTGCTAAACCAAAGCAACAAAAAGCAGAACACCATAACTCAAGTAACAAGGAAATCAGGTTGTTTGCAACATTGAAATTTGAAATTACAAAATATACAGGCAATCCTGCACCATAGTAAACAAAATTCTTTCATCAAACAAAAATATAAAGTAGCTATGTTATCTTTCCTCAATCATCTCCTTCAAAAAGGGCAAGCCTAGAATGCAATAAACAAGTGAACCTCACAAGTATGCCTTCATAGATTAAATAAGCATGAGAGAGAAAAAAAAAAAAAACCCTCCTATGCCTTTTTTGTGATACCTCGAGCTATAATTATAAATTAACCAAATAATTTTGACCAATAAAAGTTTCAAGACATTTGTACTCAATGGGAAAAAAGTATTCTTTATTTCTACTTTGGCTGGATGAAAGACAATTGGAGCAACTATGGACGGTCAGATCTTTTGTACCGTTAAAGGACGAAAAAAATGGGTTATAACATGATTTTAAACTCAAACTTGTTGGTTATATTTATTGCTTTAAAGAGATTGTTGCTATTGATTGTAACTACGTTATTTAAGCTTATTACGTATGAAGGATAGACAAATTGAGATCCAAATTCATCATCAAAACACTTAAACATCATGCAGTAGCTTGTTTGCAAAACTAACAAGCAAGAAACTTTGAACGTAGAAATTACTACAGAGCAAATATTTTACTTAATTTCTTGAAAATTCCCTTCTTTGGACTTTGGTCCTTTAATATGTTTATACACACACAATATAATTCATTAATCAATCCTCTAGATCTTTGTACTTCCGCACCCAAAGCTGTTTTTACTTTTTAGAATTAGATAGCAAGGGGGACAGCCAGGTACACACGTGATGGAAACAACACCAAATGGCAAAATCTATAGCTTGAGATACGAAATAAAACAAAAACAACAACAAAAACTCTTGAACAAAAACAGATCTAGAAGAACACATTAGCACTTGAATATGCAGATAAATACACTTTGAAAGAGCTATATCCTATTATGTGTTGAATTAAACATACTGCAAGAAGTGCCGACACATCAATAAAGTGATTAAGAACATGTTAAATAACATGATTAATTTGTTGAACTCATGCGTATTGCACAGATTGACACTGAAATTAACAATCAAGAGGCCAACAAAAATTTGCTCGCAATGCCTTAAGGTACAAATTCAACAATTACTTGAGCTTGTACCAATTATTTTTGCTCTTTAAGGATTCTTTATAATGGTTTATGTCTCTTGTCTTTAAATTTTTTAACCACCAAACAAAGAGGAAATTTGATCATTCAATATTTTGTTAAGAAAACAACTTACAAGCATTACTGTTCCTCAATATTATCTACATATTCAACAATATTTGGTAAAAAAACATTCTATCTGAGACATATATATATTTTTTGGTCATCAAAGGTAAGCAACCATGAGCAATACATGTAAAAACCATCGTGTTATGATTTCAAGATTCCAAACAAATAGGGTACTCATTAGGCACTTGATAAGTTCCATTCTTCTCGTAGAACAAATGACTGAGAGTAAATATGTGAAATTTTACTAATACAACATCAATCGACGAATGAGGAGCATGTTGTTACGGCTACCTCTATATATGTCGAGGAAATACTTTTATCCACTTGAAAACAATCCAAGCCTCAACCATTTCTCTGCATTCTTGTAACTGATATGTAACATGAGATCTGCCAAAGCAATATCACATTTAAGGCTTCACAAATATTCAATCACGTCACAAGAACAAATGGGTAAAACAATGCAAAATACTATTGAATGTACCACGGGAAGAAATCATTTACTCCAAAAGAAGATAAATTGTTGAACTATAATTTTGCTAATTAATGCACACAAAGGGAGACAAAAATGACATTGGAACATTATGTAAAAAAGACAAGGACCACCGCAACAATAATAGTGGCTCACAACCAGAAATTGAAATTAAAGAAAATTTTATTTTTCATTTTTTCATAAATTACTTAGAAAGTGAGGCTACTATTTAGAACTAAGAACCAAATATTGATAGACATACTCTTTGATCATACCAAACACAGAAGAGAATTATTAAAATTTTTTCGGGGCCCTAAAAGAAGGGACAAGACCTATGACAGATGTAGGGCAGAAATGATGGGAAAAAAAAAAAAAAAAACAGAGAAGAGCATGAAAGAACGATTAAGAAAGAAGCAACTATTCATGCTTCTTTCAACCAAAACGAAGCTGTTTTGGTTGAAAACACTAAAGAGGATCAACTCTTCTATATATAGTTAAGATATGTGAATTCATAAGAGATCTTTATCTTTATGAGATACCATGTCACCCCAATATTCTTTTTTTTTTTTTTTATAAGCATCCTAAAGGAAATTCTGTGATGGAAATTGTCGAAGAGAAACTGTTTGGTAAAAATTTTAATTGTAGGGCAGTGCCTCTATTCCTTTTGATATCAAGGAAAGTATCCCGAGTCAGTGAAAGAAATGAAGCGTGAAGTGTCAGGTTTTATGATTCCAGTCAGTTGTGAAGTGATAGGTTTTATTTTAAGTTGTGTGTTGTTGTTTTTCTTTTTTTTTTTTTTTTTTTCCTTTTAAATCTTTTTAGGAATTAGATTGGACCCATACATCGATGTTGTTGGACTGTGCAGGTCTCCTGCCATATTGTAAAACTTGTTTTGAGGAACAACGCTCTAACTACATTGCATGGGATTGAGAATTTGAAGTCACTTGAAGACCTTGATGTTTCCTACAACATTATTTCCAATTTTTCAGAGTTAGAGTTCCTTGCGGGACTTCCGTCTCTACAAAGTTTGTGGTTGGAGGGAAATCCTTTATGTTGTGCCCGATGGTATCGACCACAAGCATTAAGCTACATATATCATTTAGAGAATGTAAGTCATTTTTATTTTATATTTTTGGTGTTCTGATATTACAACCTTTGTTTCAACTGTTAAAGCTGCTTTCTTTTTTTTTGGTATGGTTTATTAGTTCAAGCTGGATGATAAGGCAATTAGCACCAGAGAATTTTGGAAGAGGCAGCTTATAATTGCCAGTAGGCAGAAACGACCAGCCAGCTTTGGGTTTTATTCTCCTGCAATATGTGATGATACAGGAGAGGGGTCTAACAATAGAAGACGGGTATGTTACTATCGGAGGATACCTTCTCGTCTTCCCTTCGTATTTGATTTTTTAATCAACAAAAGTAGTTTTTTTTTCTCTTTAATTTTTTTTTAATTTTATATTATTTTTTTAACCTGATTAGATTACTGTATTGTTGCTCCTTGTGGTTATAATTGTTCTTTTACATTTTTTATTATTTGGAATATTTTCTTCATCTCATTATACCACCTTGGGCAATAACAAACTCGAGTTATGACTTGTATGCAGAAGAAGGTACCTCGTCTTGCTTCAATTGATGGTGAAGGAGAAAGCACATATGTATGTTCTGATCAGGATTCTGTGTCGATTGATAATGAGGTTCAAAGCAGAGAGGAAATTGCCGTGTCTGATGATGATGCTGAAATAGTTGATTTAATGAATAAAGTTGAACTAATGAAGAAGGAACGTTCTGTTCTTTGGTTACGGGAGTTCAAAGAGTGGATGGATTATGCTTCTGAGAATCTTGTGGACCACAACAAGTATATTGGAACTGCGTTTTATCCTGGGGGAGAAAATCTATCAAAGACCAGGGTGAGTGAGGGGCATGCCAGTGAAAGCTTGAGGTATGTCTCAGACTCGGTTCAAGCTTCAGGAGATGAGAGCAGTGTTAATGTTATGGAATCTGACAGTCCCTTAGACTCGCATCAGTACAAAATTGGTTCACTAGGAGTTACTTGTGGAGCTAATTTAGGCGGGACAGGGAGAACACATCTTAAGGTGTATGCGAAAGCCTATCCTTATGAAAGGAGTAGCAGTTTGTCTGCTCAAACTAAAAGCACCCTGGCTGATACTTTCGCCAATCAAATTAGTTTTAGGAGCATGTCACCGTTGGATGCCATTGATAGTATTTCAGATTCTCATTCCTCTGCTCAGCCTGGATCACCACCTCATTATCGAGAGGATATCCTTCATCGCCGTCAATACTTAGAGGAAGAAATTCTCCAATTATCTGCAGAGTCATATTCGGTGGCATCATCTGATAGTAATACTAGCTGCAGTGATGACAATGTATATGCCTTTGGGCCAATGTCAGATATTGATCAGTTACTAAATGAAAAATGTTCTAATGCAATTGTTGAGTGGCATCCCTGTTTAGAAACTTTTGAGGACAAGCATTATGAATCAAGTCATCGAATTTCTTCTGTAAGAGAAAATGGTCAAGGTTCAGCTGATTTCTGTTCCAACAAAATCTTTGATACATTGAATGTTAAGGATTCTGACAGGCAGTCATGTGACAATGATGGTCCTGAGGCTCATGAGTGTGAGATTTCACTTGTCCTCAATAAGGAGAATGATTTGTTAGACAAGAGAAAAGGAAAAAGAAAAACAAAAAGAAGACTTGTTTCATTCCTAGATGAGAATAATGCGGTTGGGAAGATAGAAACATCCCAAAAATCAAATGGAGACGCTGATTTTCATGGAACAGAAGGGGAGAGGGAGCGACGAAGTCAATATTTTGACGAAGGTGATCTCCAAGAAGTTAATGAAAAGAAACAAATGATACCAAGTGTAGCGAGAACCCAACAAAATGAAGATGCCCATATGCCTCCTGTGGTTAACTGGTCATGCAGAGAAAGAGATGATTTCATTGAGGATCATTTCAATTCAAACGTTGCAGATTCAAGAAATCATGAAATTTGTAGGCAGTATATGCGTTGCCAGTGTGTACTTGAGATGGATTCCATGTCCAAAGAAAGGTGACATTTTAATTTCTAAAAATTATTGAGTATGATTAGTTAGAAGAAGAATGACAGCGTATGATTAAATTATATGCTGATGTTGAGATTGGATATAGCTGTTAAATGTTGTTGCATCTTCTAGATTTTTCTTATGTAAAGCTTTAGAGTAATTAATTATTCTACCCTTTTCTTTTTGCTGGCTTTGATGTTACAATTCCCTGTCATTTTATGCTGAAAGAAAATTAGTTTGTCCAAGATAATTCAAGTGATTGCTTATTTAAATTCTAAAGGTCTTTTACGTTGTTGTGGACCTTTATTGATTCTTACGTGTTGTATATTAGTCTTTTGAATAGGACACAAGGTTTTTGTGTAACAAGTTTGATTCTTTTATTGTCTGTTTGTGGTTTAAAGATGATTTTAGGGCATGAACGAATTCTAATATTGCTATTAATAGTCATCTTCAAGTGTTTAGAGAATGGTGCAAAGAGTTTGAATCTTACTGAACTTAATACTTCATGTTTCTTTTTGTTCTACGTGCAGAGACGTAGCTCTTGTCCTGAGCAGCAGCAAGAAGTTGTATGTGTTACTTATTGGTGTCACAGATGATGGATCAGGTTGGTCATCAAGTCTTTGCAAGATTGATTGATATGTTCCACTGGTGGTTTTGCCTTTTATATATTATAGGTGAAGACTTTGCCCTCATAGTTGTCTAGAATTATGATTGTTGAATCTCAGTATTATGATCTTGTGCAGGAACCATCTTAAGTTTCTTGGCTTGCCATAGCATTGAAGACATCAAGGAGGTTTTAGTTGGTGTGGGACTTCAGGTTGTAAGGTTAGTGAGTTTTGATACTTGTAGCAACAACTGAAATTCACTTCTCTGACAATATGTTTTTATGTGGTTGAGTCAGAGTGTCTATTGAGAGGAGTGCAACCTACCTTTTTATAACAAGAAGTATCGAAAAATCAAGACAGTTGCTTTGCATCTTAGAAGTCTTTTATTCATACGGAGCAGACGATATTCCATTAAGGAGGTGATTTATCCATTTGCTTTCACAAAAAAGTTAAAAACTTGCAAGTCGGTTATCTGGCTTTGAATTTTGCGCAAATTTCTCTGCAGTACTACGTGTATCATTTCCTTTGTTATGATAGACTGAGTTTTTGAAATTGAAATGGCAGTTTGGAGCAGGTTCAGGTTGACTTATTTGAGAAACAAATACTTGGTGGCTCACAAGTAAGCATATTCCAGTATGCTATGGTGCTGTTTTGGCAGAACAACCATGAAGGTTTACTCCAAACTAATTTTATCTTGGTTTGTTATTTCATTTGTTGGACCAAAATGACTTTAAGCGTGAAATTTGTCTTCTACCAAAGGATAAGTAATAAGTGCACTGTTTCATTTCCTTTGGAAATATAGAGGATGAGCATTTTGGGTAACATACCAGGAAGAGGGTAATATGATTCACAAGAAACCAACAATATCACGTTTGATTGCATTTAGGAATCTTCTTTTAGATTCCCAGAAATATCATTTTATTGTGTTTGGTTGGATATGGTAATGCAATGTATTTTTTTCTCCTAAAATCAATAATTATCATATCAATAACTATCCTCCTTTTTTGAGATAATTATCCTCTTTGCCCACAAAAAAAAAAAAAAAAAAAACCTTAAACTTATTAAACTAATAAAAAATGTTTACAAGCAAAAATAGATAAATAAATAAAAAGGTATAATAAAGTTTGCATAAAAAGAAAGAATTAGTTGAATAAACATTTAAAAAAGGAGAAACTGTAAATTCAAAAAGATCAATATAACCCTTAAAAAAAAAGATCAATACAAGTCCTATAAAAAAAAAATCAATATAAAACAAAATATCTTTTTTATGCCTTCCTCTCTGTGTAAACAATCTCTCCAATCTCTATGATGAAGAATGAAAATTGAGGCAACAAAATTATTTTAGTTCATTCCACAGACTAAATGCCAAAAATCTACACTTTACCTTGATTCTCTACCGGTTCATCTACATTTATCAGAGCTTCATCTTTAAAGAAAAAGAAAAATAACAAAAAAAGATCAGAGCATTGGTTCTTGATGGTTTTAAGGGACCAGCGACCGTGGGTTCGTGAGGAGGGAAGGGGGGCAACCAGATTGGTTGAAGGCTGGAGTTCAGGGCATGTTGATGGGGAGGGATATGCGATTGTGGCTAGCGCAGGGATAGGTTTGTCGTGGGATGTCAGTGTGGGGCTGGGGTTGACTGTTTGATGCTGGCAAGGGAGGTCGGCAAGGTGGGACTGCGACGGTGGTGGGGTCAGAGTTCCGCGACAATGGGTTTGGGTTGGGGGCCTTCCTTGGCAGTGGTAGGAATGGGGGAGGTGGGTTTTGGCAGCCAAGGCTAGGAGGGGAGAAGCTTGCCATGGACGGGTGGTGGCCAAAAGTTGAGCATGGGGGACGGGCACAGTGATGATGTTCCACGATTGGGGGGTTGATTCGTATGGCCTTGAGATTCCCAGGCATATGAATATCACCTTGTTGAGTGGGATTCAGATTACCCCCCAAAATGAGAAAGTAAATTCCATGGGATTTACTTTCCTAGGAATGCTAAATTTTAAATTTTTGTACCAATCATGGGAATCTGGTTCTTATTCCCACTCTTAAGATTATTGCATACCAAACACCCCTGGACTGTTTAATTACACTGCCTTCTGTAGTACTATTCATAGCTTATAGCGTTGTCAATCTTTAAACTTCAAATGAGGATTCTTTTTGGGATCTCATGGTACAAATAGCAGCCAAGTCATTGTTTGGACAAAGAAAAGAAATTAAAATAAAAACTAAAAAGTTTCAACACTTGGAGCTATGGCAGTGCTATCTTTCCTGTCCAATATTTTAGTAGCTATGCATTTTTTACGTTTATGAAAAATGATTATTTGTCATATAAATTTTAATGATGATTAAAGTTGTTCGCGTGGTTGGTATAATTATGATTTCTGCTGTCTGCTGCTTGTATTCCAATTTCCAAAACATGCAATACCTGTTATTTATTCACTCACGGTCAGAGGGCACCAGTGAGATTAACCCTCATTTTTATTTATCCACTCACGTTTGTACTTGACCATGATTCTTTCTTCTTTCTTAACGTCTAACAAGTGCTCTATTCAAAATGCACAGAGGATTTGTGGCTGCCAAGATCATTATTTGTTGCTGGAGTGCATTTGCTTGTTTGTGATGAAGACCTTGGGAAGTTCAGCTCTCTTTTGGTTGATACATCTTCGTCCCTCTACTTCTTGCTTGATTCATGTTGCTCTGTCAGTGACATATCTGAAATAGTAAGTTTGTCATTCTCCTAAACTGCCAAGGAGAGTGAGCATTTTATGTTTTGCTTTTGTATTATAGAAACCATAATTCATTACAAGTGATAAAGTTACAATTGAAGCAGATATGCAAGTACACCTCTTCGCTAATTTGGCATGAGATTGAGAGGCGTATACCTTGTGATTTAGTCGTGGAACAATTTTAGACTCAATTATACAATGCGAAATTCAGTTTTTTGTATGCTTTTAATTCTTCTTCCTTTTAGGGCAGGCGAAAGTAGTTAAAACAAATTGGAAATACGTTAATCATTGAGTTTTATGTTTTAAGGAAATCATTTTCTAACAGTATTTGGGCAGGTCCATTATAGGCGAACATCAGAGTGTAGTGGATGACAAGTGTATGCATATTTGTATGACACGTGTATCTGAATATGATTTCCAGGTTGTTGAGACCAAGGAGAGTCAGCGTGTGACCTTAGCACTTGCATGTGCAACATCAAATTCTCATCCCTCAGCCGAAGCCGTGAAGGAGGGTGATGGGATGGACAAAGAAAAGAAAACTGCAGGTTCTACTATATGGAAACTCAAGTGGTTCTCTGAAGACAGTGTGTTTAAGTTTGTAGCATTGTTGAAAGCGATCCACGGAGGGACAAGCATGTCACCTCTGCCTGTAAGACGCATCTCTTGAAGCTGTTCATTTTCTAAACTCCCTCATCATCTCCGTTTTGTTAGTTTTAAATTCATTATATTCGTTGATTTGTTGTCGTTTTTCACTTTCTTCCATTTTTTTGCACGTATTTTTTTATTTGTATTCTTTAGCAGCGGTGTGTCTGTTATGTACAGATTCTTGTAGCGTGTGACGGCAAAGCAAATTGACATTGGTCATAATGTAGGATTTTTTTTTTTCAGAGTTTTATCCGATCCTTATATATCATTTCTTTAGGTTCTTGGAAAATGTTCGTAAAAACTTAATTACTGAATGTTTCATCCAACTCATGGTTGGTTTCTGCTCTTACAATTAACATAGATCCCGTTGTTTATTTTCTTTGGCTTCGATTTCTTCATAGTATATATCCGTAGTGTAAGTGGTAAAATACGAATTTGGGATGATGTTTATGTTTTATGATTTTTCTTAAGATTTTATCAATGATCAAAAACAAATTCGAGCAGAACAAGGAAGTCATTATGGAGTGCTTTCAATAAAAGTATTTAATGAGTTAAATTCATGAGGTTGCTGAACTTTTTTCTTTCGTAGAAGTCGCTCTCTAGTGGTATCAAATTAGTTCCTAATAAATGACATTAATGTTTCAAAGTCTCTTTAAATGGACGAAAAACGTTAAATATATAAAGGGTAATTCTTATAAATATGCCTTCTTTTAAAATTTACTTTTTATAAATATAAGTTTGTTCATTTGTGGTGTAATTTAACATGTAATATGAATTAAAATATGGTATAAATTTTTTTAATTGCGGCATAAATAAATAATTTTTAAAAGTGTGGTATAACGTGTAATTTTTTCATATAGGGGAATTAAGAAAATAAGTAGTGAGAGAAATTTTTAAGGATTAATTAAAATAAATGAGATTTAAAATAAGTTTAATAAATAACAGAGTAAAATTACTAAAATATCAAAAATACTCTTGTGTTTTTCGTTTTCTTTTTTCATTTTTCTTTTTTCTCTTTTTCTTGTCCTTTTTCCCTGTTTCTATTCTCTCTGTTCTCTGACAATGATAATGTGGCGAGTTCTATGACAACGACGGCTTTGGTGCAAGGCAGTGACAATGATGGTCTCTCTCTCTTTGCATGACTATGTTGAGCGCTAACGATGAAGTTTCAACGGAGGATGACAACGGAGATCAACAATCATTGGCTATCGTGTCTAAGACATTGTTTCCTCGTATCTTTTACATGTCGACGGAAAAAGACGAACGAAATATTCTTTTCGTTGTGACATTTTTGTGGCCAGAGCTATGAAGGTCACTAGACTTTGTCACCATCTTTGCTTGTTGAGGGCTGTTTGTGTCGTGCGATGAGCCACTAGAAAATATGAAGGTGATGGCGATGTGATGAATATAGCGATGGATCTTAGCAGTGAAAGGGAAAGGGAGAGATTGTCCAATACTTCCTTAAATCTGACGAGTGAGAGAGACAGGGAGGGAGAGAGGGGAGAGAGGGAGGAGGAAGATCTATAATTGTCATTTTTTGAGGAGTTTTAAATCCATCTTTAAAAAAAAGGTAAAATTGACAAAACAAATAATATTTAAGAATGTGTTATTTACTAACTAATTACAATGTGTTTGGTATGCAGTAATTAGTAGAAATCATATTTTCGGGAAAGTAATAGTAGATAATATGATTCCTAAGAAACTAATATTATCACGTGTAATTGTACATAAGAATCTTCTATTAGATTCCCATTAATAATATATTACTGTGTTTGGTTGTAATATAAATCTCGTATAATTGATAAAACATAAATTGTGGTATTAACATTAAATGTATCAATATAATATATTAGTACTAATATTAAATAATAATAACAATATAAATATGAATAATAAAATAATATTATATATAATTTAACACTAATATTACTATGATTAACAATACTATTCATATTAATATTATACTATTAAATTGTTACTATTGTTCATACTATTGTTATCATTATTATTAAATAATAATTATTTTATATTAATATAATATTTATATTGATATTATATAAAAATATTAATTTATATTAATCATAGAATTAATATTTAACAATATATTAATATATTAAAATATTGTATATAATATATGGATATGAATATAAATAATAATAAAAATATAATTTTTAATAATATATTATTATTTATATTAATATTAACTTTAAATAAAAATATTGTTGTGAAAAAATATTATACAAAGTTAGTTATATTTTATATTTATTTTTATTATTATAATAGGATTAATATAATTTAATATTGATATATTATTTTATATTAATATAATATTTATATTGATATTATATAAAAATATTAATTTATATTAATCATAGAATTAATATTTAACAATATATTAATATATTAAAATATTGTATATAATATATGGATATGAATATAAATAATAATAAAAATATAATTTTTAATAATATATTA
>CAMOHE010055647.1:17973-52745 GCA_946598075.1 Artocarpus hirsutus
TATAATTTAATATTGATATTATCATGAATATTACTATTATACTATTTATATTGATATTATATTATTATATTATTAATGTTATTTTTATCTTATTTTTAAATTATTATTTTATATTAATATAATATTTACATTCTATATCATATAATAAATAGTACTAAATTATCTTTATTTTATTTTATATTATAGTATTTATATATACATTATATACTAGTATTAATTAATAATAATATTTTACTTAAATATTGTATATGTAATATATTATATATATTTATTATTATTATTTTTAATGTTATTATTATCTTTATTATCAAATTATTATTTTAATAATAATATAATTATGCTAAAATATTATATGTATATATAATATATAATATATTTTTTTATGGTAAATAATATATAATATATGGATATGAATATGAATATAAATAATAATAATAATATAATTCTTTGTAATATATTATTATTTCATATTAATATTGATATTAAATAATAATATTAAATTATGATAATATTATAAATATTTAATAGTTTTTATATTATTTTATATTATTTATATATCACCATCATCATGGAAGAAAATGAAAGATTCTTATGGTTGGGAGATTCTTGAGAATATGAATATCAAATTGTTGGGTGGGATTTAGATTACACCAAAATAGATAAACTGAATCCCATAAAATTGAGTTTCTTAGAAATCTAAAAATCATAATTCTTATATCAAATATGAGAATCTTGTAGATTTTTATTCCCATCCTTAAGATTACTGCATACCAAACGCCCCCTCAAAATAAAACTCATACTTTCTACAAAATTTTCTAGAAATGTGACGTTTATTATAAGTTCCCAAGAAAAAAACGTGCGCATTTTAGTTAAATAAATGAACAATAAATATTGGTATCTTAACTTCACGCTAAATTGTTTTTTAAGTACTTTTTCTCTTTTTTAAATGAAAAAAGAATTTTTTTTAAGAAAGCATAAATAATATTGTCTTTATTTGCTTTTTTAATTATGCTCAAATTTTTGTTTCAAAATTATGAGAACTTTTGAGTCCTGATAAACTTTTAAAATTTGTTTGACAATAACACTAAAAAACAATTTTTTTAAAAAACAAAACAAAAAATTTAAAATAAATAGTGGTGGTTCACATTTGTTGTTAGGATTGTGTCTAATGGAATAAATACTTTAATTATATTTATGACAATTTTCATGAAATAAATACTAATGCAAATATTTCATGTATAAATAATGGTCCTCATATTACTTTCCTATTAATGATTGTATATTAGCAGACATGTAATTCGTAACTATTAGAATCAAATTTTAGAATTGGAGATATATGGAGTTTATATACAAAAAGATCCAATTTTGAGGTTAATAGTTTAAATAATATAGTTCGCAATGTATGTATATGGCTGAGCACTTTATATATGACAAGACTATAATAGAAATCTACATCCATTAGGAAGGTGGTTTATCTTGATTGTCGAAGCGATTTGACTTCATAATAGACATATTAGTGTGGTAGATCTAATGGTGGTAGCACACTAGATTAGACCTGAAGTTGAATTGATTTAATAATAATTCTAAAGTGGTTTTTATGACTCCATGTTTGTAGTTTGTATATTTTGATTTGCCAAAGGCAGAGTTCTAGTGAACGAAGGCTCTATCGTTAGTATGTTGGGGATGCAACCTATATTAGATGATAGTATAATCCATAGACATGGAATCTATAGCTCTTTAGCAAAGAGTTAATGTTATCCTTTCAAAGGCATTATTCGGGTATTGAAAAATATAACGAGGCCTCGGTTGTCTAGATACATATGGTAACTGGATGATGTTCCTTTTGTATGTGTTATAAAAGGAATAAATTTTCTAATGGTGAAATAAAAAAATTGTGAGATAAAATAATTGGAAGGTAAAACGGAACTAAGTCCTTCATCTGATTATAGATAACCTATAGGGACACGCATACTACGAGAGGTCATGGATAAGACTTATATTTTAAGAGTCTCATAATACGGTATATTATCAAGAGTGCAGCTTCAAGTCTTTAGTGGAGAGACACTGAAGTTAATAATTAAATGGATAATTAATAGGGATTAATTTATCTAGTATTATTAGAGCTTCATAATATATGTCCATTGGGTCTCAATGTTAGCTCACTAATTCCTTTATGATAGATCAAGAAAATATAAATCACCATAGGTAAGACAGAAGTATACGCAAGTCAGGCTACTAGGCCTAATAGCACACGTGGGCCATAGTCTAGGGTTGGACTGGCATCAGGTGCATGCATACTTTAATTGGCACCTACGTCCGCATTATTTAGAAGAAATAATTATTTATTCAATTTAAGAAAATAATTATTTAAATTGATAATTGAGATTTTGGATAATTGATTATTTAAATCTTGTATTTGAATAATTAATTTAAATCCTAATTGTATTTGAATTTGGACAAAGAATAATTATTCATAATCATTTAAAATAGGCAATTATCATGGATAATTGAATTCTAATTTAAATTGAATTGTTTGAATTGGAGTTATCTTGGATGATGTAGATAATCACAAATCCCTACACTATGATTGGCTGAATTTTTGGAGATAACTCTCCTATTGTTGCACCAACTGTAGAAGGAGGAGAGAGAAAAATTTCTTTTCTTATCCTGATAGACTTCTGACTCCTCCAACTATTATTGTAAATAGTAGTGTAAATTAGAGAATAGAGCTTTGATCACTCCCCTTCAGTGTTCATAGTTCCTCTAGCACATAGTCCAATTGAAAAGAGTATAGTTGTGATGGAGAGTTGCTGAGTTGTGCCCATATACATAATGATCTAAAGGAAGAGTAATATTAAAGTTCTGACAGTAAAGATTCGTTCTTGAAAATTAGTTTAGTCAGAAATGCTGGTTTTGGTCTCCAACTGATATGTTAAATTAGATTTGATTTATTGTCTATAGTATCATGAATTAGTTTTCTAGTGATTAAATAAAATTTTTAAAATTTCGTTGCATCGTTGAACCATTTTTTCCAAAAATTGCTTCCTTAGAAATTTTTTTAAAATTTAAAGTTAAAAATTTAAAGACAGAGAACAACATTTTATTGTTTTCTTGTGTTCTTTATGAAGAGAAAAACAACACATAAGGCAACATCGGTTTTCTTCATGGGCCAAAACACACTTCGAGGTCAGACTGACAGGCTGGCTGTTAAACATGTATGTCCTAAGGAGTAAAATGTTCTAATATGTTTTTTGAGACATTTTATCAATAAAGAATTTATTTATTATTCATGTACCAAATGTTGTCCTCTTTATGTTCATATTTGTTGAATGTATGTTAAGCAAACAAAATTCTGATACTGTCAGTCTAAACCTTTAAGAATTACGCACATGATGGACAGATTAGATGAAAGACATGATTCTAAAGGTGATAGTCTAAATCATAAGATCTACAATCAAGGGAATAAAATTGGGTGCTTTATTCATGCTAAGATTATTATGTTGTCTACATCCCTGACGGGAAATTGCTTGTCTTGGCCATTGGAGTTGGACCCCATAAGTAGAATATTGATACATTGTCATAGGTGATGATGTATTGGATCGGGACATAAAGTGGAATTGATTTAGATTAATAATTTTATATGTGCAAATCAATTCACTTTAGACAATCGTATATGTTGTATCTTAATCTTAAAATGACTAATGGGCCCGTTATCTTATCTTCTGTCTTTTGATGTATCAAAGGGTGATATCTTGACTTTGTGATAATACGCATACCGATATATTAAAGACATGACTCTTGATAGCGTAGACTTGTTATTCATAGATATAGAATCTATAACTCCATTGGTACAGTCAATGATATTCTCTTATATACGTTATCCTATAATTGAAAAACTAAAGCGCTCAACCATTTGGATGCATAGTTGTAATTGAATGGTATACTGTCTTTAGATAGTAAGTTTTCCAATGGTGAGATAATGGAACGTAGGATAAAAAATAATTAGGAAGGTAAGATGGACTTTATCTTTAAGTCGGTTATGAATATCCTATGGGGATATGACACAATATGATATGTCATGGATTCTTAGCTAATTTGGAGCTTCGTAATTTTATATGGTTCAAGAATAGCTCTAAGCTTTGATTGGAGTAGTGTTAGAGTTGATAATTATAAGATATGTATCTAAGATATTATATTTTATAATTATCAGACCTTAAACTATATAGGTCCATCAGGTCCCATTTGCTAGCTCATAATAAATCTTGGAACGATACGGCGTGCTTTTCAAATAAATTGGTGACTTATGTTAAATTATTAGATTGGCTGAAATTTGATAGAATCAGATAATTCATGCCTATTTATCAATTGAATTAATTTTATAAGTTAATTCAAGATAAACTTGTTAAATTATCGAGAATATTTATTTTCCTTGAGATTATTCAGATATGATTGTTTTGATTAGATAACTTCTCTATTAGGTCATTTGAATTAAAACTGAGGTTCTATCCAAAAAATCTTGGGTGAGAAATAAAAAATTCTTAGGGATCAGATTATTGCAAGTTTAGGAGGCCAATCTGTAAGTTCGGCTTGCCGATTTAACAATAATCTGATCAGGGTTTCAGACTCGATTTTATCAAAAGTTGATCCATATTCAAACTTTTAAGGCCTTATCTGATAATAACTTGGGTCCAACCACTATAAATGAAGAGTGAGTTTTCTCAATTACTTAGATCAATTGAGAATTAAGAGTAAGTACTCTAGTGTTAGATACTCTAAAATTCCTTGAGGGCTATTGTTTACAATCATGAACCTTGGTTTAAGGTCTTCTCAATTGGTTGGAAGGAGAGTCACTAGGGAAGGGCTGTACGACGTCCACACACATTCCGATCGTGGATAGAGAATAGCAAAGAAGGCTAGTTAGTTGAGGCCCTTTTAGAACGTTCTTCTCTTCATTGATTGCAGGAGCTATTCAACATACAAAAATTAATAAGATATGTGATTAATTTATGAATATAGCATGTCAAACTTGTGCTTTCGAAAATACTCTGATATAAAAATTTTAAAATTCTACTACATATTTGTTTTCCAACATTGGCAGTTGTGACAAGGACATGTTGGGGTTGTACCGATAAGTTAGTACACGTGTTGGGATAGAACAAACAGGTTCAAACAGTTAGAGTAAGTGCCCCAAGGATTAAATGATGTAATAGTTTTTGGAGATATTTAATCAATAAATAGTTTATTATTTATTTTTATATATCAAATGTTGTCATTTTTAAGTACTTATGTTGAATATATGATAAGCAAATAAAAGTCTAAGACTGTCAATCTAAACCTTTAAGATCATGCATATGATGGACAGATTATGTAGAAGACATGAATCTTAAAGGTAATAGTCTAAATGATAAGGTCTGCAATCGAGAGAATAAAGTTGGGCGCTTTATTCATATTAAGATTATTATGTTGTCTACATCCCTAACTGGAGATGACTTGTCTTGGTCATTAGAGTTAGACTCCATAAGTAGAAACATTGATATATTGTCATAGGTGACGATATATTAGATCAGGACTAAAGATGAATTGATTTGATAAATAATTCTATTTGTTTAAATCAATTCACTTTAGACAATCACATGTGTCATATCTCAATCCTAAAATGAATTAATGGGCCCATATTCTTGATTTGTGTCTTTTGATGTATCAAAGGGTGATATCCTAAATTAGATAATGGTACACATACCAGTATGTTGGAGACATAACTCTTGATTGATATAGACATGTTACTTATAGATATATAATCTATAGCTCTTTTTATAGAGTTAATGTTATTCTCTTATATGCATTATCCCATAATTAGAAGACTAAAGCGCTTAACCATTTGGATACATAGGTATAACCGAATGGTATACTATATATAGATAGTAATTATTCCAATAGTGTGATATTGGAATGTAAGATAAAAACAATCGGGAAGGTAAAACAAAATTTATCCTGAAGCTGATTATGAATATTCTATAGGAATGTTACACATTATGATATACCATGGACAATAATCTCATTGGTATTTTTTAATTATATATAGTTCAAGAGTGCAACTCAAAGCTTTTAGTGGAATAGCTTTAGAGTTAATAATTATAAAATATACATATCGGGGATATGTTATTTTATAATTATAGGAGCTTGATTTATATATGTCCATCAGGTGCGCTTTGCTTGCTTATAATATTTCATATAACGACATCGAATGATTTTTTTTATAGATTGGTAACTTATGTTATTTGCTAAATTGGCTAAAATTCGATAGATTGTATTTAATAATTCATGTTGGTTTATTGGTTGAATTAATTCAAGATAAACATGTTGAATTATTTAAAATAGGTTTTAATTGCACGAGATTTACTATATGTGATTGTTTTAATCAGATAAATTCTCTATTGGGTTATTTAAATTAAAACTAATACTCTATAAAGGATATTCAAGTCAAATAAAGTAGGATTTATCTATTAGGTTCGAATTAAATTAGTGGGATAAATCTCATGAGCTAAAAACGTGTCATGGGATTGCTGCTATAATGTGTTGGTCAACTAGACCTAGTGTAGGCCAGTCGATTGAACCTGCCACGTTAGCAATCCATATGCCTTATGCGTTTTACTTAGAAAGTTAATCGAAACTCGAATTTTGAGGTCAAATTTGATAAGTACTAGCCCTAATCTGACCACTATATAAAGGGAACTATTTTCTATTATTTCTTAGATCACTTAACAAGTTTAGAGAGAGTATTCTAGTGAAAAAAACTCTAAAATTCCCACAAAGCTATTGTTTAACATCTCGAACTTTAACTCTTGGTTTTTTCAAGTGATTAGAAGAAAAGGTCACCTGAGAAAAAATTGAATGACATACGTTCACATTTTCCAACAATTAGTATCAGAGCCATGATTTAATAGAGTTTTTACAGGTTTGTGATCATGCTATATACATAAATTATGTGATCTCAATCTCTCCTATACTTGAATTATATTTTTTAGAGAGTTGGTACTTTAGAGTTTCTATGGCTCTACTTGGTTCATTTTCAAAACATTTTCCCTTTTTCAAAAACATAATTTTCAAAAATGAAAATAAAAACTTGTTTGGTTTTATTTTTAAGTCAACAAAACAAAAACATTCTTGAAAATTCTCAAAACAATGCATAAAATAAAAACAAAATGACGTTTTTTGAATTTTAGAAAAACTCTCCTCCTAATAGCCCTCTCGACGAGCCCTCCCCGCCCCCTTCCGGAGACCCTACCAGTGTCGGCTATCGCATCTGAGTCAGAATCGCCTAGCAACCTATCTCTAGCTGAAATTTCGACGACGGTGACGAAGGCCGAAGAAGCCTTGCTGATTTAGGCAACAATTTAGCATGGATAGGGTGGCAGATCTAGGTGAAGGGTGTCGTCGTTGTTGGTGGTACCGTCGATCTCCATGACAAGGTTGTCCACACGAGAGGGCCGTTGATGGGTGGGGCTGGGTTTGTTCTTGAGTGGGCGAGGAACAATCGGGGTGGGGTTAGGGCCATCGGGGTGGGGCGAAGGGCCATTGGGGGTGGGGCAAGGGGCCGTCATCCTCACCGGTGCCATGGTCTCACCGGAGCAAAGGAAGAGGGAAGATCCTTTTTGGTTTTTAATTTGTTATTAAAAAATCTATTTTTTATTCTAATTAATATTATTAAGTAGTATTGTATTAGTTATTAGAATTATTTAAATTAAACTTGATTTTGTTTATACTAATAATTTTTTATTAAAAAATGTTTTGTGTTTAAAAATATACTATCATATACAACTAAACATAATTTTGAAAACAATTCTATCACATGTTTCAAAACATTCTCATTTTTAAATTTTTTCTAGAAAAAACTAAAATTAGAACACTATCAAACGAGGTCTATATAATTATATATTGTCATTAGATAATATGATGAATGTTTACGTCACGCCCCAGAGTTCGGGAGGTGACATGGTGGATTAATAAAGTTAATTAAGTGAAAATTTAGTTAAAAATTGGGTTTTAGAATAATTTTTATTAGTAAAAATGCGATAATTTTAAAATCGTTTATTCAAAACGAGCAGTTATGATATTCAAACAAATAAAATAATAAAATAAAATAAGCGTTAAGGAAAACAATAAAAATATAGGATGAGGCAAGAATGGGTCCCACTAGCTCACATCTTGTGCACACACACAATACTGACAATATTACAATACAACCGCAGTCCAGAATAAAAGAAAAGTTAAGATCTTACATGCCTTGAATTTTTGTAATACAACCTACCCAGATCTTCTATTAATCGCAAGTTCGGTCAGCGGACTTTTCTCCGATCCTAGGCTGACATCCACCTATAGGGTAAGATTTTAAAACAAATAAAGCATGAGCGAAAGGCTCAGTAGGACTATAATTTTGAAAATATTTAACTTTAAAAGAAACTTCATTAATCAAATAAATAAATATATAGAAAACGAACTAGAATAAATAAATAAATAAATAGATGGAAATTTAATAAAGGCTTTATCTTACCAAAACAGTTTAAATAGGTCGACCAGAAAGAATACCATTTTCTTTTCCTGGGCAAACCATATGTAATTCACCACCGTAGTGGCCCAGTTGGGTTTCGGGACCTGCCCCCAAGGTCGCATACTATACAACCCGATCTCTGATATGGCATTATGCCCCAAAATATACATATACATATATATCTTTTCATGATTATTAAAATCTCTTTTTACCAAATATGATCATTCGCATTCATTATGAGGTTTATTATGAAAAATCATCTCAATTCCATCATTTATGAAATCAGTCAATAAAGATGTATTTTCAACCAATCATTTGAAAACCTTTTTGTTAAAAATTCCTTTTAAGCCAAAACATTTAAAACTAGCTACCACGGAAGGGGTAGAAGTCCTACCTCGATGCTCATGCCAGTGTTTCACACCATAATTCTGGTCCGCTATACGTTAGCTCCGTAGATCCACGCACAACCTTAAATAAAAACTAGGTCTATTAGTATCTAACCCGAGATATCCTAGGTTATTAAATCATCTAATGGTGTCCTAGTGTGCCATTTAGGTTGATGAAATCATTTTATAAAGTCAAAATTTCAATCAGGGTTCAAAATAGTGAAAACGGGTGAAAAATCACAGAATTTCACCATGCCCGGTCGGCCTGTCGGTCGCCCTGGTTCGGCCGGTTGAACTACACAGATTGACCTGTCGGAGGTCCAAGTCTGGTCAGCCGAACTTTCTCAGGTTCGGCCTGCCGGTCGGATGAATCCGGCCTGCCGAATAAATGAATCCAGCCTGCCGAACATGAAGTTTGGCTTGCCGATTTGGAAAAATTTTAGAATTTTTCAGGCACGGGTCTCGGCCTCCCCGAGCCTAAATCTTCAATTTCAACCTGTTTTCTCAATTCTTAGGCATGGGTAATGATCATAATCAATAGAAAAACATAATAGATTACTTTTTAATGCATTAAAACAAGTTTTAAACAAGATTTTTGAAAAAATCCGAAAATGAGAAAAATTTGAGAAAAATGAAAAATCTTGATTCAAATCTGTTTTTGATGAAACAAAGTTTGTATTCTTAATCTAAGTTTATCTAACCTAGATTGAAGGTTTTCTAAGCTTAGAAAAGCTTAGATTTCAAAATGCAAGAAAAATTCAAAAATTGAAAAAGTTTAGAAAATTTGAAACTAACCTCGAATCAAAGCTTTAAATCGAGATTTTGATCATCCAATCGGGTTTCCGAGCCTTCAATCCACAATCCCGAAGTTTGAAATCGAATTTTTGTCCCAAAAATTTAGAGAGAGATTGAGAGAGAGAGACAAAATGAGAGAGAGAGTGAGAGTGCACGGGAGAGAGAAAATGAGGAAGAGGGAGTGTGAGGTGAAATAAATAAAGGAGGAGAGAGAAAATTAGTTGTACAAAACCGTGTGTAACAACACACTATTTTCAAATAAAAGCTACTTGGTATTTAACAAATCATTTTATTAAAATTTAAAAATAACAATTAAAATTAATCAAGAGTAATTAAAAATTATTAAAATAATCAAAAGTATTATAAGTTTAGAAATTTCACAAAATGATCAAATTAAGTTTAAAATAATCATTATGGCACACTAACTCACCATTTAACACACTAACAACACTTAATAAATTTTCAGGGTGTTACAACTCTCCACCCCTAAAAGAAATTTCGTCCTCGAAATTTACAAATTGATTCAAAAACAAAACAAATGCGGACATAACTCTCACGTACTCGACTCTAATTCCCAAGTGGCTTCATCAACCCTGTGATGCTGCCACACGACCTTAACTAACGGGATCTCATGATGGCGCAAGCTAATCACTTTACGATTGATGATCTGGATCGGCACTTCTTCATACGTCGTGTCTTCCTGAATCTGTATGTCCTGGAATGAAACAATCTTATCCTGCTCAGGTGGACATTTTCGAAGCATCGACACATGAAATACGTCGTGAACATGTGAAAGTTTCAAAGGAAGGTTGAGTCGATAAGCAACCACACCAACACGTTGAGTAATCTCGAACAGTCCAACATATCTTAGCGTAAGTTTTCCTTTCACTCTGAATCGCGAAATGCCTTTGCGAGGCGATACCTTCAAAAGAACAAAGTCTCCAACCTCAAATTCTAAGGGTCGACGTCTTCTATCTGTGTAACTCTTCTATCGACTCTGAGTTGCTTTCAGTTGGTCTCGAATCACGATGATCTTCTTGTTGCTATCACGAATCTCATCCGGTCCAAGAATAACTCTATCTTCTGGTTTGGCCCAACACACCGGTGATCGACACGGTGGTCCATATAATGCTTCGAACGGTGCCATACCAATACTCGATTGATAGCTGTTGTTGTATGCAAACTCCACTAGATGCAAGTACTTCTTCTAGTTCCCACCGAAGTCTAATGCACAAGCACATAACATGTCTTTGAGGATCTGGATAACCCGCTCAGATTGCCCATCGGTCTGAGCATGAAATGCCGTGCTGAAGTTCAAATCTATGCCCATAGCCTCCTGGAAGCTCCTCCAATACTTAGCATTAAACCTGGTATCCCTATCTGATGTGATGGACAGAGGAACTTCATGCAATCTTACTATGTTATGCAGACACAACTACCCAAGAATCCTCCTCGAACACGTCGATTTAAACAGAATGAAATGAGCTGACTTCGTTAATCTATCGACCACGACCCAAATCGCATCGTGCCGCTGTTCTGTCTTTGGCAATCCGATAAGGAAGTCCATCGTCACGTGCTCCCATTTCCACCCTAGAATAGGAAGTGGCTGAAGCTGACCTGCTGACTTCTGATGCTTGGCTTTCACTTGAAGAAAAATCATACATTTGGCCACGTACTCTCGAATGTCCTTTTTCATACCTCTCTACCTATAGTGCCTCTTCAAGTCACGATACATCTTCGTGCTTCCTGGATGAATAACAAATTGAGACCTATGAGCTTCGTCCATGACGGCCTTTGGTACTTCTGCAATTGCTAGAACTGCAAGACGCTCCCTGAAGTACAATGATCCATCCGCATGTATCCTCCATTCTTTGAACTGCTCTTCGTTCTTAATTCGCGTCTAGATTCCCTAAAGATGCTGGTCCTGCCATTGATTCTACTTCACCATCTAAATAAGAGCTGGGGTCATCTCCATATGGTACACCGAAATATTATCATAATCTTCTTGATACTATAGCCCTTTTTCCAATCTTCAAGAGCCAAACATGCAAGTATCCTTGAAGATTTCTGACTGAACGCATCTGTAGCAACGTTAGCTTTCCCGGGATGATACTGCAACGCGAAATCATAATCCTCCATGTATTCTATCCATCTTCGCTGCCTCAAGTTCAAATCCCTCTCAATAAACAAATACTTTAAGCTCTTGTGGTCAGAGAAAACCTGAAATGTCTCTCCATACAAAAAACATCTCCAAATCTTCAATGCATGAATCATTGCCGTGAGCTCTAGATCATGAGTAGGGTAATTTCGTTCGTGGGGTCATAACTGTCTTGATCCGTATGCTACCACGCGTCCATGCTGCATTAACACACACCTAAGTCTATGTCATGAAGCATCCGTATAAACCTCGTACAGCTCGTCACTGTTGGGAATGATCAACACTGGAGCTGAAGTTAACCGATTCTTTAACTATTGAAAAGCAAACTCACATTCTTCGTTCCACTCGAACCTGATATTCTTCCTAATCAATCTTGTCAACAGTGCTGCTATCTTCGAGAAGTCCTTCACAAATTTCTTGTAGTATCCTGCAAGTCGCAAGAAGCTGCAGATCTCTGCCACATTCTTCGATCGTTCCCAATCCACTACGGCTTCTATCTTTGACGGATCCACTGAGATACCATGCTTGGAGATGATATGACCTAGAAATTTGACCACTGGTAACCAGAACTCACACTTTTACTTCTTGGCATATAATTGATGTTCTCGCAGAGTCTGAAGCACGATCCCGAGATGTTGCTCATGCTCCTCCCAAGTCTTAAAATAAACCAAGATGTCGTCAATGAACATGATCACGAATTGGTCCAAGTAAGGCCTGAATATCCTATTCATCAAATCCATGAAAGCTACCGAAGCGTTTGTCAATCCAAACGACATTACTAGAAATTCAAAATGTCCATACTGAGTCCTAAAAGCTGTCTTAGGATTGTCTTCTTCCTTAATCCTAAGTTGATGATATCCTGACCTCAAGTCTATCTTTGAGAAGTACCGCAACCCTCCCAACTGATCAAATAACTCTTCGATCTTGGGCAAAGGATACTTGTTCTTTACTATGACCCAATTCAATTATCGATAATCTATGCACAACCTGAGAGTTTCATCATGTTTCTTTGCAAACAAAACCAGTGCTCCCCACGGTGATGTGCTATTCCGAACGTATCCCTTATCAGCAAGCTCCTGAAGCTGCTTCTTGAGTTCCTTCATTTTTGTCGGCGCCATCCGGTAAGGTGCTATGAAAATCGGTGCTGTTCTTGGAAACAATTCAATACCAAACTTATTTTTTGATGTGGTGGTAATCCTAGTAGCTCGTCGGGGAAGACATCCTCAAATTCATCTACCATTGGAATCACTGCATGTCCTTTCGAAGCACTGGGCTCTCCTTCTAAATTCATGAGAAAGGCATAGCAAGCTGCGTTCTTCCGCCCTCCGAGACACGTTCTTACAAGATGCTCACTCATCAATCGATTACCACCACCCTGATAAGTGATCACCGTCTCCTTATCAGACACTAGGGTTACTTTCCTAAGTTGGCAGTCTACTATTGCACTGTATCTAGATAACCAATCCATTCCTAAGATTATATCATATGATTTCATGGGGATTACAATCAAATCACTTTTCAAAATCTCATCCCCAATCTTTATTTTACAAGCTTTACAAATACTATTCACACACACCCACCCGAAGGGTGAGGTTATAACTAAGGGTTCGTCGAACTCTTCTATCTCTAATCCCAACGCATGTACAAAAGAGCTCGAATGAGAGAATGAGTGGCACTAGTATCAAATAACATGTGCTAAAGACTGAGAAACCATAATCATACCATCGACAACTGCGCTACTAGTTTGGACATCTGAACTCTCTGATGTCATCATATGAACCTGTACTGGAGCTTTCCCTTTTCCTCTACTAACATTGCTTGACCCTGGGTTAGTTGGCCAATACTGCTGCAATGATGGCCACTGCACACTAGCTGTACTCGATGCTCGATACTGAGGGATGTTACTCTGAAAGTTCTACAGTTGGTGTCCTTGCACTGAATATGGCAGTTGCTGAGGAGAGAACTGATGGAATGGAAGCTGAGGGTATTGCTGAGGCTAAGGTAGAGTCTGAAACTGAGGCTGACGACTAGCTCTTTCTCCGGTCTGAAATCCTAGGCGAGCATTCCTAATTGGGCAATTCCTCTTGATTTGTCCCGTCTGCTGGCAATAGTGACAATGGAAGCTGTAGGGATTGCTGCGCCTGCTGCTGGATGAACTACCGCTGCCGTTGTTCGCGCCACCCTGCTTGTTCTTTCTCGGAGTTGGTCGACTACTCATGCTTCTTCTGCCGCTCCTCTGTGGTCCTCCTAACATCTTGGCTCGATTCTCACAATACTGTATGTAATCACTCTCCAGTGATATTGCTGATGACATAAGCTCACCCAAGTTCCTAAGTCGTAAAGCAACTACCTGCCGTCGAATAGGGGCCTCTAGTCCATCTTGGAATTTGATGTACTTCTCACGCTCTGACGCTATTGCAGAGGGAGCAAACTTGGCCAATTCATTGAACTTTGCTTCATATTCTGGAACTGACATATCGCCCTGCTGCAACCTATAGAATTCTGTCGCCTTTTGATCCTTGTATCCCTGTAGAAAATAGCGATCGTAGAACAGCTCCTCGAACCTATCCTAACTGATGTTACCATTGTTCTCCAGGCGTTTTACTTGCTTCCACCAAGTGTTAGCACCACCTTCAAACTTATATGCTACAAATTCCACACGATACTCCGTTGGCACACCGAGAGGATCCAGATGATTCACGATCGAATCTAACCAATATTCTACCACCTGTAGGTCCCCATTTCCATCGAAAGTCAGTATAGACGCACGTCAAAATTTCTTAAAGTACGAATGCCGACGACTAGCCTCAGAATCGTCAGGTCTTGCCCTTGCTGCCATCTGCTTGAATGCAGCAAACATAGCCCTTGTCATGCCCTCATCATTTCCAAACTCGACATCAGCTGTCGAGCGTCGTCTAGGTGCCATTCTCTCACTTTTGGAAACAAAATTTTAGACTGTCAGTGGTATTTCATTGTCGTACCTATGTGTGCACAATTTCCAAGGTTCATAACCTTGAGCTCTGATACCATTTTGTCACGCCCCGGAGTTTGGGAGGTGACGTGGTGGATTAATAAAGTTAATTAAGTAAAAATTTAGTTAAAAATTGGGTTTTAGAATAATTTTTATTAGTAAAAATGTGATAATTTTAAAATCATTTATTCAAAACGAGCAGTTATGATATTCAAACAAAAATAATAATAAAATAAAATAAGCGTTAAGGAAAATGATAAAAATGTAGGATGAGGCGAGAATGGGTCCCACTGGCCCACAATACTGACAATATTACAATACAACCACAGTCTAGAATAAAAGAAAAGTCAAGATCTTACATGCCTTGAATTTTTGTAATACAACCTACCTAGATCTTTTATTAATCGCAAGTTCGGTCAGCGGACTCTTCTTTGATCCTAGGCTAATATCCACCTATAGGGTAAAATTTTAAAACAAATAAAACGTGAGCGAAAGGCTCAGTAGGACTATAATTTTGAAAATATTTAACTTTAAAAGAAACTTCATTAATCAAATAAATAAATATATAGAAAACGAACTAGAACAAATAAATAAATAAATAGATGGAAATTTAATAAAGGCTTTATCTTACCAAAACAGTTTAAATAGGTCGACCAGAAAGAATACCATTTTCTTTTCTTGGGCAAACCATATGTAATTTACCACCGTAGTGGCCCAGCTGGGTTTCGGGACCTGCCCCTAAGGTCGCATACTACACAACCTGATCTTTGATATGGCATCATGCCCCAAAATATATATATACATATATATCTTTTCATGATTATTAAAATCTCTTTTTACCAAATATGATCATTCACATTCATTATGAGGTTTATTATGAAAAATCACCTCAATTCCATCATTTATGAAATCAGTCAATAAAGATGTATTTTCAACCAATTATTTGAAACCTTTTTGTTAAAAATTTCTTTTAAGCCAAAACATTTAAAACTAGCTACCAAGGAAGGGGTAGAAGTCTTACCTTGATGCTCGTATCGGTGTTCCACACTGTAATCCCGGTCCGCTGTACGTTAGCTCCGCGGATCCACGCACAACCTTAAATGAAAACTAGGTCTATTAGTATCTAACCCGAGATATCCTAGGTTATTAAATCATCTCATGGTGTCCTAGTGTGCCATTTAGGTTTATGAAATCATTTTATAAAGTCAGAATTTCAATTAGGGTCCAAAATAGTGAAAACGGGTGAAAAATCATAGAATTTCACCATGTCCGATCGGCCTGCCGGTCGCCCTAGTTTGGTCAACCGAACTGCATAGTTTGGCCGATCGAACTAGACAGTTCGGCCTGTCGGAGGTCCAAGTTTGGTCGGTCGAACTTTTCCAGGTTTGACTTACTGGTCGGATGAATTCAGCTTGCCGAACATATGAATCCCACCTGCCGAACATGAAGTTCGGCCTGTCGATCTGAAAAAATTTTAGAAATTTTCAAGCATAGGTCTCGGCCTCCCCGAGTCCAAATCTTCAATTTCAACCTGTTTTCTCAATTATCAGGCATGGGTAATGATCATAATCAATAGAAAAACATAATAGATTACTTTTTAATGCATTAAAGCAAGTTTTAAACAAGATTTTTGAAAAAATCCAAAAATGAGAAAACTTTGAGAAAAATAAAAAATCTTGATTCAAATCTGTTTTTGATAAAAGAAAGTTTGTATTCTAGCTATTCTAAGTTTATCTAACCTAGATTGAAGGTTTTCTAAGCTTAGAAATGCTTAGATTTCAAAATGCAAGAAAAATTCAAAAATTGAAAAAGTTTAGAAAATTTGAAACTAACCTCGAATCAAAGCTTTAAATCGAGTTTTTGATCATCCAATCAGGTTCCCGAGCCTTCAATCCACAATCCTGAAGCTTGAAATCAAATTTTTGTCCCAAAAATTTAGAGAGAGATTGAGAGAGAGAGGCAAACTGAGAGAGAGAGTAAGAGTGCACGGGAGAGAGAAAGAGGAGAGAGAAAATGAGGAAGTGGGAGAGTGAGGTGAAATAAATAGAGGAGGAGAGAGAAAATTAGTTACACAAAACCGTGTACAACAACACATTGTTTTCAAATAAAAGCTACTTGGTATTTAACAAATCATTTTATAAAAATTTAAAAATAACAATTAGAATTAATCAAGAGTAATTAAAAATTATTAAAATAATCAAAAGTATTATAAGTTTAGAAATTTCAAAAAATGATCAAATTAAGTTTAAAATAATCATTATGGCACACTAACTCATCATTTAACACACTAACAATACTTAATAAATTTTCAGTGTGTTACAGTTTATTAATTAATTATTATTGATTAAATTTTTGTTTTAATTATTAGTTAATTAATTAATTTTTTTGGTTATGATTCTTTAAAGGTTAGAATGTTTATCTAGTTTTTTCATATAATTAGATGTCGGTCTATCATCATCGTCTAAGTTTTATCATTTTAATTTAGGTTTGTAAATTTATATTAAAATAATTGTTCAATGAGGAGACGAATCTAGAAGATGGAATTAATTGTTGGGCTATTTATTTTCTGTGTTTATAAATTTTCATGTTTTTTAGAATTGTAATTAAAATTAAAACTACAAAAATAATAAAGATAAAGTACTATAATTTACATCATGTGTTTAAATTTTGTTTTGCGAGTTTAACTTTCTACTTGTTGAGGGAAAACTTATTTAAGTATATTCATGCTGTAGGTAAGGAACCTATTAGCAATACTTGATGAGTAATGGCGAGCGGCGGGTGAATGATGGAGATGGGAATTAATATTGCGCACCCAAAATGTATTTTCCAAAATATTTTTTCTTTTATAAATTATGTATGCATGAATAATTAAGTAGTATTATGCAAGTATGCTTTAGAGACCACGATTGTAGTTATTCGACCTCAGTTTTAAAAAAGAGTTTAAGACTTTTAAATACATATATATATATATATATGTATGTACATATGTGTGTGTATATATATATAAATGTTGCAATAAAAAATGCAACAAATATAGTAAGAAATTATAGTAATAATTAGTTTTAGAAATGTTTCTAAAATATTATTTTAAATTAAAAAAGTTATTAAAAGAGTAGCTTTTAAGAAATTATTACGCTAGTTTTAAAAGATTAAGTTTTAACAAGTTATTATTATGTTAGTCTTTAAAAGAAAAAGTTTCAAGAAATTATATTACATTTTATATTTAATTAAAATAAAAACTATGTTTCCTTTAAAAAAATTACTTTGCAAATCTAAGTATCTTATCTTAAAATATGTATAGGTATTAAGAATATGTAGTTAAGTAATGGCCACTTTAGTAGGGTTGTTACAAACATAATGTAACATAATATAATTTAATAACATCTAACATATTATAACCTAATAGAATGAAAGTCTTTAATAATAAACTAAATTGTAGCATTACAAAAACATTGCAACTAACAAATGTATACAAACCTTAGACATGAGTAAATAATGTTAGTTTTTGTAATTGGGTTAAGCTTCTTTTTTGTTTAAGCATATAAACTTTAAACACGGTGCTCAATCTGAAATCCAGTCTATGTATATCGAATTGGAAAAATCTCAATTTAAAACTTATCTGCATTTTATATAATCCTTTAGTAGGGTTGTTACAAACATAATGTAACATAATATAATTTAATAACATCTAAAATATTATAACCTAATAGAATGAAAGTCTTTAATAATAAACTAAATTGTAGCATTACAAAAACATTGCAACTAACAAATGTATACAAACCTTAGTCATGAGTAAATAATGTTAGTTTTTGTAATTGGGTTAAGCTTCTTTTTGTTTAAGCATATAAACTTTAAACATGGTGCTCAATCTGTAATCCACTCTATTTATATCGAATTGGAAAAAATCTCTATCTAAAACTTATTCGTATTTTATATAATCTAATTTAACTCGTGGATGAAATTAAATTAAGCTGATTGAACAGGTTGATGGATTCTATAAACACTCTCATCAGATTAGTTTGTATGTGATGCAAGAGTAATTTAGATTTTTAGCTTAATATAAGTGTTAGCATCAAACAATTTAAAAAAAGGTGGTAAATTGGCATTGTGTACCTGAAAAACTGTTGTGTAGCCTAATCACATATGTTTTTACTGTCTACTGTTCTTAACTTTATTGTTAGATTCAATTAGAATTGGACACAGTCTATTTTAGGGGAGATTTTTAAAACTAACGTTTTGAGGAAATATTTTTGGGTTAATGATATCTTTTTTTTTTTGACACCAAAAAACAAACATTTTAGGCATGAAAACGTTTTCATTTTTTTTTTCTCTGTATAGGTTTTTTACATTGTTACAGTTTTTTTCTTTATGTTTTTTTAAAAAACTGAGATAGCTTACTTAAAAAGCGTGTTTTTAAGTTATAAAAAAAAAAAGGATCATTTTCTTAATTCAAAATTTTTTTTTGTCCCTTTTCTCAAATTTTGCGCTATTTTAGATACCATGCACCCTTCAAGCTTATAGCCGATCTTATCTTTGCGGTCGAAAAGTGCATACTATCCATGGCGCTTGCGCTACAACATCTCCTCCACAAAAAATTAAAAAAAACGAAAAGACAGGTGGATAGATAGAGGGCCTTGCTTATCTGCCCACAATCCATTAACGGTAGTCTGCCATTTGCTTCTGCCACACTGGTACTCTTTCTTGCCTTTCTTCTCCGTGTTGTTCTTCGTGTGTGAAATCATGTGCCTTTCTGTCCGCTTTACTTTGTTCTGGATTGTCTCTGCTTATCTTTCTGATGAGAAGAAAACATATTTCTTCTGGACAAGAAAATAGGGGAACAAAAAAAAAAAAGTTTAAGTTTTTGGTGGAAAGAAAAGGTATAAGTTGGCGATAAGACTTTTTGATCTACTTTGGGCCTCTCAGTGAATGCTCAAATAAACTGCTACTTTATTTTATTTCATTTTATCTTCTTACTTTTTGAGTGGCATGTGAAGAAAAGTGCAGGGATGGGCACTATTCTACATGGAAGCACTCAAAATTGGAGCATATTATGTGAAAGGGGAGCAAGATTAGAAGTGGGAATCTCGGCTTTCTCACTCCTCCATAAGAGGGTGAGAGTTTTTGATGGTATTGTAAGAGGTCAGTTCTTATTTAGTTATTTTCACTTTCTTTTCTTTAATTGTTTCAGCTTCTGCACTTTATTGTTCACTTGCAAGCTTTTGCTTTGACTTTTGAGTTCTCAACTTAATTACTCTTTTAGCTTTATTTTTTAAACTGCTGTTTGTTGATTTTAACCGTGAAGCTTACGTGTTTTAAAATAATTCCATGATGAATTTTACATAAGCCGAGAATCTCTACGTGCCCCACCCTATTTAGAAGAAGAAGCAAGAAAGAAAAAGAAAAAGTATAACAAGAGGTGTGTGGTGTGTTAATTTGTCAATTTACAGTTTATTTCCCCAGCTCAATGCCCGAAGAAAATAATCTCATTAGGTTATAGAAAATTGTCAATCATAGTGATAGTTTAGACTTCAAAATTCTTCAGACTAGAATTCTTCATAGTTAAACTTTACTTTGGTTCTAGGGGAAGAACCTAATCTTCTTTCTTTCTTTTTTTTTTCTCTCTCTCTTGGAGATTCAGTCTCTTATTTGGACATAAGCAGAGTTTTAAGCTTTTCTCTTGGTGATGCTTCTCTCTAATTATATTTCACTCGAAATCTTATCAAGAGTGATCTTCATTAGGACCTGAATTCATTTTTCAGGTTCTTTATTTTTTGTCATTCCTTTTGATCGTGCCTTGTTGTGCATTAGTTTGTGAAACTGCAAGACTGCATGAACTCTTTTTGTTGAAAAACGTTAGCTTACCCTGGGCAAAATAATCAAGCATATCTATGAATTGGTATTTGATTTTATACCTGACAATTTTAGTTTATTTCTGGTCATAATTGTCCATCTGCTATTAGAAAGTATTTAAATAGTACACTTCCATTGTCAATCCAAACGGCTTGATATGTACATCACTTTCTTCACTTGTAATCCTACGAAAATGGGATTTTACCACTCGGGATTGTAACACCATCATTTACAAATTGTGGGCCTATCTCGGGGACCCACTACATGGAGTTCACTATTTGTGAGCGATAGGGTTATAATCCCGTGGGGTTAAATAGGGGTACTCAAGATCACATCTTATCTGATGTTACATTTTACACAAAATGTTCAGGGAAATTTATCACTCTGGGCTTATATAGAAGCAAAGCATCATGTTTCCAGGAAAGAAGATACAATGGCCTGATGTCGAAAAGAGAAATACTGACCATGCCCAGAAGCAGTGGTTCTTCACACTCGGATGGCAATGAAGATGACTCTAATCAGGAAAAGGCACGTATGAGTAACTATTAATACATAACTTTGACGTAGTTTCTCTTTGTGTACCATGTGTTCGACATTATTGCTCTAGATTGAGTTCTAATTTGTCATCTTGAGCTATCCTATCTAGATTAGACGTCCTAGGCGCTGATTAACTGTGTTGATATTTTGCATTCATGACTTTTGTGTTTGTCACTTATCATAATTCCAAATGGACAAGGAGTAATGAATATGTATGGCTTGCTTCTTTGTATATTTTTTATTCTATATGCTAATCACAAACGTCTCTCTCTCCCTCAGTCTATTCCAAATGACCTTTGTATATTTTTTTTCCTGTAGCCAGTACAAAGTTACCACTTGGACTACTAGCATAATAGACCAATCAACTGTAGTAGACTCCCTAACACTCTCCCTAGAACCCAGGGTAGATAAGTTCTCTATACTGAGTTTGTGATGCTTGAAATTAAACTATGTTGAAGGAACAACCTTGGTAACAAAATCAACAATTTGATCAGCTGAAGGCACATGTCTTGCATCAACCTCTTTCTTCAACTCCTTTTATCGGACAAATTACAAGTCCTACTCAATATGCTTTGTGTGAGCATGGAGAACTTGATTAGCAGAAAGCAAAACCATACTCAACTTGTCACACCATATCATTGGTGTTTTGTTCGCAGCCACTTTCAGTTCTGACATATAGGTCCTTTAGCCAAGTTACCTCTGCCACAAGACTAGCAAGGCTCCTATATTCAGCCTCAATACTAGATCCAAAGACTATGTTGTTTCGTTGACATCCAAGAGATAATACATGAGCCCACACACACACAAAAACTTGATGTGGATCTCGTATCATCTAGATCCAATGCCCAGACAGCACCACAAAAACCAATCAGGTCCAGGTTTGCTGACTTTTCTAGATGTACTCCGTGCTGTATAAAGCATTGTAAATACCTCAAGGATTCTCTTCATTGCTTTCAAATGATGCTCAGATGAATTTTGCATAAACTGGTGCACATTTTTCACATTGAAGGTTGTCTTAAATTGAGTAATTGTCACATATCGAAGGTTTGTTATACCATACAAGACCTTTTGTAGCTTGCAAACCGAGGCCTTTGTGCTTAAAAAAACCTTAATCCCTGACTTTTAAAATGTCCCAAACTTAATCCTCAATCTATCAGCTTGTTACAGTTGTAGTCATTTTCATCAAGTGGGTGTTAAAAACAAAACAAAATAAGAATAATACACTAAACAGAGTGTTATTTTACATTTTTGCATCAAGACAACATAATTGAACCAGTGTGGTCAACTCTTAAGATGAAAAGTGGTTTTTTAGAGAGGGAAGCTCCTCGTTCTCTCCAGAATCCGAAAAGTTTCTAGGTGCTTGGTTATGCTTTAATGGTTATATCTTATTTTTAACAATGAGGTGTGAACATTTTGACCAAGATTTTAGGATCAAACACAAAGTTTTCATTTTTAGGTTGGAACAACATGCTTTATGGGCAAAAGTTATAAAGAGCAAGTACGGTTTGCATCCTAACAGCTAGGACTCCAATGTTATCACTACTGGATCCTTCAGAAACACGTGGAAGTTTATATCTCAAAGTTTGCAGATTTCTCTAAAAATATCTCTAGAGGGTGGGGAATAGAGTTTTGTTCTGAAGAGGTGTGGTGCGGTAACTCAGATTTTGTCTTCCTTTCATGGGCTTTTCTGATTGTCAAATGTTCTAAATGCTTTCATTGCTGATATTTATTCTAGAAATACATCTAGCGAGCTGAATTGGAAGTTTGGGTTTCAGAGAGTGCTTAATGATAGGGAAGTTGAGAAACTGCAGTCATTACTCCTTATGCCTAATCCTTTTTCTCCTATTTTGGATAGGCCAGATAGCAGAGTGTGGGTAAAGGGATTCTTCCGGTATTTCTTGCAAATCTTTTTTCTCCTCTTTACAAGATGATTCTACTCTGCCAAATTTTGAACCATTCAATTTCATTAGGAAATCTTGTGTCCCCTATTTAAACTTTTTGCATGGCTGGTCTTTCATGGAAAAATTAACGCTTGTGATATGGTTTAGAGGAGGAATCCTCACCTCTCATTATCTACCTCTTGGTCTGTATTACATAAGAAAGGAAATGAAACTTTCGACCACCTGTTTCTTTACCGCGTTGTGGTCAATGGTTTATGGAAGAAACCGTTGCAGGAAGCTATTGTTTGTGGGTTTTTCCAGCTCAATCTCATGCACTGATGGTGGAAAAGATGCAGGGTTTTGGCTGCAGCAAAAGGGCAAAAGTTCTTTGGAGATGCATGATTCTATAACCATTATGGTACATATTGATGGAGCCGAAACTCAAGAATTTTCGAGGATAAAGACATGGACTTATCTAATTTTTTCAAAAAGTCTAAATTTTCAGCGTCTCTTTGGGCTTCAATAGATAGAGAATTCAAAGGAATTCCTTTCTCTTTGATTGTTTTAAGTTGGTTGGATGAAATTCGTTGATAGTTTTGTCTTAGCTCCTTTCTCTTGTTTCCTTTTTTCTTGTCTTGAGGATATCTCATCCTGTTATGGTTGTAATTGATTAATTATCAATGACAAGGTTTCTTCTAAACTAAATAAATAAATGAAAAAAATTTTTGCATCAAAATCACGTGTTTATCATGTTCTATCAGTAAAATACTATTTTTTATCAGAATCACCGGCGTATTTTTTCATGTTTTTACAGCTTTTGAGGGAAAGGACTAAAAGTGAAACAAACTAATAGATTGAGGATTATGCTTGGAAAGTTTTAAAAGTAAGAGACTAAAGTGAGATCGGGGATGACCGTTTATGAGATTAACCCAAAGTTTAACCATCTATATTGTTGGCTGCTTCTTCTCTTAATGATATGTGCGTGGCCACCACGCTTACATACATAGATGCACATATGTACAACACAACTTTTTCCTACAAAACTTAAGATAGCAAGGTGGGTTATCTTTCGCCTAGTGAGCGAGGGATGGATTCCCAGTTTTTCCTTGGTTTGGTTTGTTTCCTATAGAAATGAAGCTGATAGGTAATCTTCTCAATTTCTTGGTCCTTGTATGTGCCGAGCTGCACATATATGCTAGCCAGATTTGCTTGTATGTTTATTTACCGTGTATTTCTAAAATTTAATAAGAATGGACTACTGCAGTAGATTTCACGGAAGGGAAGGGAAAGAAAAGGAAACAGTTATTATTCCTCAACACTTGAGAAAAAGGATGGTTTACTAGTCTTCCCATATCGTCTACTCAATAGCATTGTATTCTAAACTTCAATGTGCTGTATTAATTGGCGTCTGATCGAAAAGAAATGGGTGTTTCAATATCCTTTTAGTCGCTTACTATGATGATAATCACTTCCATCTAAAAATAAAATGTTTTTCATTTTTTTTCTCTTGTGGCAGACACCTTTCGGATACAACAGGAAAGATGTTTTGTTGATTGGGCTTGGAGTAACTGTTCTTGGCATTGGCTTGAAAAGCGGATTGGAGGTACCTTATTTCCTCAAACAGTCATTTCAGTTGCCTGCAAAATGGATTAGACGCACTTTTCTTAGTTGTGTAACCATCATAAATTTGCCTTGACCTTGGTATCTGTTTCTTTTTCTTTCACTCCTTGCTCACACTAATTCATGCGCCAAATATTAGTTAGAAACATCACGACGCATCGGTCAGGTTTCTGAAATGAAGTTGACATATACAATGTTGCATGCTAGTTATGTTTGACCAAAATACTCTTATTGTGCTTCAGCAAGTATAACTGAAATCTTATCAATTATGTTTCATAGCATATTAAGTCATCTCTTCCTCTTTGATGTCATGTGCAGTTTGTTGGAGTTGATCCTTTACAGGCAGGAAATGTAGTTCAATTGGTTTTGGTTTTGGGACTAACCATCGGTTGGATTTCAACCTATATCTTCAGAGTTTCAAATAAGGAAATGACTTATGCCCAACAGCTACGTGACTACGAAAAAAAAGTAATGGAGGTGCGGTTCTTGCGAATTTTCTTTTCTCCTTTGTATTGTGCCATTTTGTTTGCGTCTAATTTTCATACATTACCATCAATAACTTCAAATAAAATTTTCCTTTTTAATATATCCATGTTTATCTTCATAATCTTCTGGACAAACTCTTTCAACTGAGCCACCGAGCAGTGTAGCAAGTTCTTGGACTGGAAATGCATTATACAATTGAGAAGAACATGCTAATGCGAATTTCTTACATGAATTAAATTCGATTTAGCTTCGCTTCAAAATCAAACTTGTATTTCCTTCACGTACGATTCATAGCCATTTCCACGCACATTATGTGTTCAATATTTTCTCCTGTTCAAAGTTTGAAATTTAAAGTAAGTCAAACACAATAGTTGAATTCATAGCATTTGTAATTCCATAAACTGCTGTACATAAATCATTTGGCTCATCTTTCCTTGAATAATATGAATGTTACTTCGTCATCACCTAATCTTGTGAATCACTTGTTTAGCTGGTTTACCTTTTTCACTTAAACTATACATACATATATATATATATGTATGTATAGAAAATTATTGTTCTTCTAGCTACAAGGCTTCTAACAGAGATGTTTCCCGTTACTCGTACTCCTGACACAAAACTAATGAACTTGCAGAAGCGGTTAGAGGGCCTTACAGAAGCAGAACTAGAAGCACTGCTTGAACAAGTTGAGGAAGAGAAGAGGCGTCTAGCTAGTGGTGAGCAGGTTAAGTGAAGCTCACTAGCCTTGATCATTTATAGTTTGTGTTTGGATGCATAACCTTAAAGCATGCGATATTTTGTAAAGGACATATTAATAAAAAAAATAAAGTGAATCTTTCATTATATTTATGTGCATATATTTTGAAAATTTTATGAATATCATGAAAATTTTATGAATATTATTAAAATTCTATAATTATCTATGTGACCTTAAATATTGTATATAAGGATAGTATTTAAAGAAGATAATTACAATAGTCAGTAATGTATAATTAATTATCTTGATTAATTATTCCATTAAAATAAGGATCTTTAATTGAGTGTTGCTAGTGGAAGTCATTTCCATTGAGAATGGAATTGTCTTATTCAAAACATTAATGTAACGAGTCATTAAATAAGTGCACCGTACATAATAAAATTATGTAAGGCCGTGAGCATTTATTATTCTAATATCACAAAGCTTTGTGTGCTAGGCTTCATTGAGCATTTATTAGAAAAATAAAATGCTTTAATATTTTATTTCTCACAAAAATTTAGTGCACTAGGTTGAAAAAAAATAGTTGTTGGAAAAATGGAAGTTTTGATTTTTATAATTCTCACAAGTAATTTAGTATACAAGGTTGCTTTAAATAATTCGGCAGAATCAAATCATTTACTCTAATAAAATTACATTAAACGTTTGTGGAAGAATTCTATAATTACATGTTTTATAAGATTTAGTGTATTGAGTTGCCTTAAATATTTGTTAGAGAAATAATAATGAGTTCATTGGAGAATTTTAAAGCGCACTCTTGAAAAGAACTTTGTTTGATAGGAGATAATAATGTTCATCATATAGCTTTTCTCTCTGTTGGAGTTGCTGAAATAAATAAACATTTATGTTAAATGAAGAGTTAAGTTGATGATTGGGCAAAAGCTTATGTTGCCATATGAGCAATTGTCACAAACTTGTCACTTATATCATTAACTAATTACAACTTAAATAATAAATAGACACCCTTCATTTTATTTTTCACACATCTTATTGCAAACTACCCCATTCTACTTGTTATAGTCAAGGATTGAAAAATCATTTTTTTCGATATTTTCACTACTATTTTTGTAATTTGAAGTACTGATATGGAAATAGGGGTGTCGTATTTTTTTTATAGAATATCCAAAAAATTTCACCAATGTCGATATTTTGATGGAAATATTTATTTTTGTGAAAACTGTAATGTAAAATGACAAAATATATGAAAATTTTATAGAAATTTTTATAGAAATATCTAAACTTTATATGAATTTTTTTTAAATTACTTTGAAATATAAAAATCAAGTTATTTCAATTCACTTTTTTTTACATAACCTTTTATAAATTTACTTTTCAATACTATAAATCTAATTTTTAATTTATTTCGTACATTGGGACATGTAATACAAATATCAACTTCAATTTTAGAGTTACTAACAATCATGAACTTTTTAAAAGTTCTTTTTGATATTAATTTTTTCTTATTTTGTATTAAATTATAGATGTAGAGTACTTGAATTAGTTGACTTTTAACTAATTTACTCAATATGACAGCGTATGTTTATCACTTATCGTATTATGATCATTTTTTACCTTTTATATTCATTACATACATGGTAATTTGGTTCAAAAGTTCATCTAAATTATGTATTATTAACAATTTTAGAGTTTCTCTAAGTCTCATTTAAAAATAAAGTTGTTTAAAAGGACTTTTCATATTTTATGTTAATTTCTACTGATATCAATATTTTCGTAAAATTTAAGTGTCGATACTTCCGTCGAAATCATTATTTTTGTTATTGATTACACCCCTTTTAAAATACTAAGACAATCCTTACACCTAAATATTTTTTACCCTTTTTTTCCACCCACCAACCCAACCAACCAAACATGATCACACCTAAGAAAGCAAGCTTTATAAAGAAGAAGATTATATATATAATCCATTAAAAATAAAAAAAAAACGTGTACTTTATCTTGATCTTTAAGAAGCAATTTTTCTAGAGGAAAAAAAAAAAAATCCATCCTTATAACTTCAACTGAATGTAATAATTTAAATTGTTAAAAGTCAATTAAAAAGATAACTAATTAGAGTATTTTTTTTTTCCAAACATTTGTTTACGTAAAAAAAACGCACTTTTACAGTGCGTTAGGAGATCATAAATCTGTTAATTTTTTTATAAGTCATATTTTTATCATGAACCCATGCACCAAATATATTATAGAATTTTTTCTTTGAACAAGAATACAGAGAAAATTTGATCATTTGTTCTTAGTGCTATATCGAAGCATTATCACAATCAAGATCAATTGTCTCCTTTGTTGCTACGTTAGAACCCACGACCTCACGAAAATTTTGAATGCATGACTCGTAAGCTTTTTCCCATCCATTTGCAAGCGCGTCGCGATACCCAATTGTTTGCTATAGGTAGTATAGGATAACATAGAGATAAGAACACCTGTAATAACATTATATACACATACAAAAGTTAGTAAAACGTCAACTTGATCACTTAAGAAAATATAATTTGTGTGTGAATTATGTTACCTCAGCAAAATGATTGCCAACATAACCAATAGCAATATATTATCGAGAAAAAAAGTGCAACAACTCCGATCTTAATGATAGAAAGGTCAGACAATGATGCATTTATAAGTGAATTCAGACAAAATTGTACCGTGATGCTATAAGATGCCCCATGTTAGGCATAGTCATCCATTATCACGCGGGGTATTGCTTTGATAAAATTACAGTGCATGAACTAACTCATCTGCTCTCCCAAACGGACCATACAATCGCCTATAATGCTTTATATGGGCCTGTAGCTCATTTAACAAATCTATTCGCACTTGAATCCATCCATCCCCACCCATGGCCATCAAAACAAATATTGCTTTAAACTCACAATTTCCATCAACAATTACAGATTTGATATGTGCAGTATATAAATATTGGAAGTTATTGAAGGTGCCGATAGACCTGCAAAAGTATGATATTGGATTGCATCTTTTTTTTTAATAAATTAAAATAATATTAAAATATGACAATCTAATTTGACCTTATCCTTCTGCTTTCATACTTAGAAAAAATAGTGGGTGAGGGACTATATTGGACAAATAATGTACGCTCAAACGCTGATGGGTTTCGAGCGTAAAGGTATCAATCTTTGATGATGGTTGACCTCGGGCTTTGATCTTCTCCTTGGGCTCCAAGATTAATTTCATGGGTGTTTGGAAGGGTGGTGGGAACCACTTTTACTGTAGCATGTGAGAGTTTTATATTGTAACAAATTTTTTCTATTGTTACTGTAGCATGTGAGAGCTTTTTACTATTCATAACTGAGTTTGTGGTAGAAATTGAGTGGTGGGAACCACTGCCAAACACCCTTGGAACCAAGGTTTACAATCTCTTTTAGCTTCTTCAAATTATGTAATTTTCCAGTATCATCGGTCTCATTGAACTTCTTTATAATTAAATCCACCTCTATTTCACAATTTAAAACCATGTCCCGGATTTTTCAACGGCGTATTGAATCTAATTTCTTCCTATATGAGTCAATACATGCAATTGGACTTGGCCGACCTTCTCTCACATATTTTGCAATCTCATGTACACATGGTAAGCCTTTTTGTACGTCGTACGTGACAACCACATAATGAAACATTCACCCCCAATGAATTAACACGCTTTAGCTCATCAAGAATTATGCTCAAAGCAATAATACATATAAAGCCCCGAAGTTCTCTAAATTCTGGAGGACTGAAGTTTTGTGTTGCATAATGTGCAAACTTTTTCTAAAAGAGGCCTTGGTATCGATATGTTGCAACTCGATCAAGTCTAGAGTGTATTGACCCCATGAAGGCTCAAAACTTTCTTCACTTGATCTAAGATTTCTTTTCAACTTTGAATGTGCACTCTCAACCCTATAAAAAAGAATAATTTAATAGAAACATAAAATTTGAAAATAAAAATAAAAAATAAAAGTGTATAATGAAATTATACCAATTTGATGTTACATCTCTGGAGGGCATTATCTTGTCCGTCCAATCTGTTGCAAATTTTTTCTTTATACTTGTCCAACCAAGTTGTTACTACATATTTGATAAGTTTAGGGTAGTCACTGAAGTCTCTATTCGATAACGATAAGTGTTGAATCAATTCTTCTACAGTGGACCACAATACCAGCAGACTCCACTTGTTCATAAATGCACTACACTTCTCTTTTGTCCAAAGTGATTTTTTACACAACTAAAAGATTGGTATGAATGTGCCATCTGCACAACAAACGTTTGGTAGTAGGAAATACTTTTTCAATGGCATTCATGAGAGCCAAACCCCTACATATCACAATTACCTCTGGTAAAATACCATCATCCATCAAATTTCTTAACATTTTTAATTCCCATGTAAAATTCTCTTCCTGCTCAGACCCAAGGTATGCGACAACAATTGAAAATGTCATATTAGTAGATGTCACACCAACAATTTGTAACAAAAGAAAACGATCCCCCTTAGTTTTTTATGTGCAATCCATTAGCAAAACGCATGAAAAATCATGTAATAAGTCTACACTAACAGGATGTGCCCATGGCAAGTCTTTGACAATCTCAGAATTGTAACAACTTCGGTGCCATTCTATGCAATTGTGTTCAGATAATTTACTCAATAGAAGTTGCATTTGTGATCTTCCAGCTTTTTCAGCAATTTTGTACCTATATCTTACATTGTAAGCTGTTTTAACGTAATATTATTACGGGGATCCCTCTGCTTCAATGCTTGCAATATTTCTGTAGGCCGAGTTAAAATTTTTGACATCTCTATGAACAATGAAATCTCATCTTTGCTCAATCTCCCAGCAAACGAATGACCTTCTAGATACGTCGCAGCTAAATGGTTGTGCACTCCACGGACAACCTCTATTGTCCAATCATCAGCAGTGTCTAATTTCTTTCCATTTAATTAAAAAGGACAATTGCACTTCTTCGTGCCTGTCATTCTTGTTTTCTCCCATTTTTTTTTTCATTTTTTTCTTTCTTGCAACATATTTTCACCCTCTCTCACTAGCAAATGTTATTCTACGTTTTTATGTGAGGTCCACGTGAATCAGATGTCTTAATGACAATAAAAAAACCTTTACTTCATCCATCTTTGCGAGTCCATTGAATTAAAGCATCTTTACTCTTAGATACCTATGCTTATATTAAAAAGCATTAACTAATGTCTTTAAATATGTAACAGCTAGCAAATACTAAATTCACCTGTATAATCATATATGTATCGGTAACTTCATTAGACAATGCATTCTACAAAATCGTTAAAAAACCAAAGGTAATAAAGTTACTAAAATCTTCATGGCAAAAAAAAATAAAATACTAAAGTAAGTAAAACAGATAGATGACAGATGCTTTCATTATTTAAAAAAAAAAAAGGAATACTTCATGCCCGTAAAGAATTTCGTTATATCATTTGTCTTTTTATTAAACTTTACTATTAATTCTACAATGTTTTTTCTTTCAGGGCAAAAAGTTCCAATTTTTTTTTTTTTTTAGAAAAACAATAAAGGTGGCAAGCGGTGGAACAACTCACTAAAGGACAACTAAACAGATTGACAAGACCATTCGGATGACGTTAAAATTACTTTCACATTGTAGGTTACAAATGTAAGTCATTAACCATGTTTGGAATCTAACCACTGATAATTGTCGCAACAAACATAAGATTAGCAAACAAATACTTTATTACGAATACTTTATTAACTCGTGATTTTTCTTTTCTACAACTTTTTTCAATTTCTTTTTGTTCACAGAAGAAACGAGAATTTTCTTTTCAATATGGTTCAATGATTAAAAAATGAAAACAATGAGAATTTTGAAGAAAAATAAACCCTTTACTTTTTTGTGAGGAGACTTCTGAATATTAGAATTCATCTCCATTTTTTTTAGAAAAAATAAGACATAATAACTTATGTTTAAGGTAGGGTGTATGACGAGTATTTCTGTAAAATACTTTCGTCCTTAGAGATGCTTTTATCGATGAGCAATATAGTAATAAAACATTTTATTAAAAAAGATGTGTAAAAAGTAAAACGGGATGTCAATAGACACTCCTTGTAATAAATTATATACTCATTAGAATTAAATAAAGCACAAAAGAAAATAAGATGATGTATTAAGTCACATAAATATGAGCACTTTCATATTTTAGCATGAGTATAGATTTTATGAGAATTAGGAGAAAACGGGGCCTTAATTATGTAACAATTAAGGAAAATTAAGCACAAAATAAACCAAATTAAATAAACAAAATCCATAAACAATAATTAAATATTTGAATCTGTCAAAACGATATCGACTTGTAAATAATAACAAAACAATACTCTACCTCGTAAGGGGTTAAGAGTCCATAAATAATGAAATCCAAGTAAAAATATCAAAAACCAACATCAGGACAAACTATACAGTGCAATTCACATACCACAGATACAAAACTATAAATCCTCACTCACCTTATACCTTATAGCAGTATCTTACTGGTTTTGCAAAACTTAGGTGGGAGAATTTTAAAAGAATAAAATATGAGCGAAAAGTCCAGTAGGATTAAATTTCAAAACATAATGTTTAAAAATTTGTTGATATAAATAAAAAAAAAATTTACAAAAGTGCTAACCAAAAATAAAACATAGGATTTAACAAAAATCATAATAATTAAATATTTACTTTTGTGAAGCCTGGATATACCATTGAAGTTACCCGTACGGGATTTTGGGACCTACCCCTATGACGTCCACTGCATGACTTGCTCTAAAGGCTCCGTAGAATTAAAAGTCAATTATTTATATGTCTCAGGTCGGATAGTATTTTGAGAAGTCATTCAAAAACAAAAGAGCTCATAGAAGTCTCATCTTGAGGTTTTATTTGTTTTTTGCAACTCTTTTGGAAATCTTATTTTCAAACAATTTTGAACATGTAACATCCGCTGTTTTCTTCTATAAATAATTACGTGAATTTAATGTTAAAACATGATGTTTTATGTACTATTTATGATTTATGTTAACTGAATTAATGTTTTGTTTAGCTATCTCATAGGTGACGGCCTCAAGGGAGCAATGTGCTCAGGAGGTTCATGTTACTATTTATTGATTGCTAATTTATGAAGAGATTATTTGCATTAAATAGGAAATGATATGAATTATTCCTTATGATGACAAATTAATATATGCTAAGAGGAAAGATAATGTGTTCAAATATGTTGATATTTATACTATATGATGATTATTTCACTATGTCGTGTTACTTCAAGATTAGTAAACTAATTACAATCAAATACACATGGTAGTTTTAAAGTTTACTGATAAGAATAAATTTTGAACAAAATTTTGACTCATAAAATGTTGGAACTAGAAACTTATTTTTCTATAAAGCTGTAGATCTCTTCGTTAGCTTTCCATAGACTACTCATTTGGTCTATTCTGATCGTAGAGCAAAAAGTTATGACCAAAACACCAAAATAACGCACGCAGCAAGCTTTCTAGCAGAACGCTGGCACCCTAGCATGGATTTCTTCGGGCCCTAGCACCAACTCTCTGTAGGACAATGCCTAGCCTCTGGAATTTCAGTGCCACGATGCCAGTCTATATGCCCTTTGAGTTTTTCACTCATTTTAAGCGTTTTTGAGTCCGTAACTTACGCGTTTTGTTTGTACTCTATATTTGACCAAGAATTTAGTCCCATATGCCCCAGTAAGAGCAAATAAACCTAGAATATTCTATTAGAACTAATTTAGTAGATTGGCTATCAAAATCAAGGATTTTGTCTAGGTTAAGGTTCTCTCCTCAACGAATGTTTATAAGTCCACATTTAGCCCTTAAAATTTTCACGTTCATCTTTCTTCTACTAAAAAGGAATATCTCTCTCTCTCTCTCTCTCCCCCCTCTAATAAACGTAATCTCTCCCTTTCCCTATCACTCATAGATTTCAAGAAAAAGTCCATTGTTCTTCCATACCGAAACCATTGTTCCCATCCTCCTCTCTCTTTCTCATTAGCCGCTTTAGATAAGTTTTCTCCAAAGGATTTATTGTGTTGGCCACAATAGTTTTCTCAATAATTCATGGGAAATTAAGGTATGTAATCTAAGGTTTTATTGGAGAATAAAGTTTATGATTATTGGGTTTACAATTTTGATATTTTTGTTGTAGAATGGGTGTTTTCTCCTGTCATGATCTTGTCATCACGGATTTACAAATTTTTAATATATGTGTGATGGTTAGGTATTAATCATGAATGTATCTAAATTTTACACGTGTTAAGAAAGTTTGATATGAATAGGGTTTTCAATTTTCGAAGTATGTTGTTATGCTTGAAGTTACATTTGGGGTTTAATCTCATTCATTAAATTGTTATAATATGTTATGAACTTGTCCTCTATGGTTTTAAATTCTAAGAGTGATTAATTCCATGATGATAATATTATCTTAAATTTTTAGGATTTAAAGAATTGCTTATGACTTAATAATGAGTTTTGTTCATGGAGAAATTATTTCCTGAAGATCAATGAGTTATAACTGTTGGGTTGGTGCCCTAAAAGCTGTGACATTGTGCATATTGTTAATAAATAAATAAAGTGACATTTATTATTATTTTGGTTGCTTGTATGTATTGTGAATACATTTGTAAACATCGAGAAAATTTCATGATTATTAATGTGACTATAAATTTAGCATATAAGTGTTATATGCTTAGGGATAAAATTTATAGATAATAATCTAAATAGTCTGTAATAATTAATTAAAGTTTAGGATCTTTAATTA
>CAMOHE010055647.1:52765-78390 GCA_946598075.1 Artocarpus hirsutus
TCCCCATATGTGTGATATGGTGATTATTTTCATATTGAAAAGTCAATTAAAAAATAACTAATTGCTCAGATATAAATAGGGAGAGATAACAGTTATCTCTAGAGTTTTTTGATACATATAACTTTTGTAAAATACTCCAAGAGAAAAACTGAGAGTTCTTCTCTGAAAAAAAGGAGGTCTGCTATCTCATGTGTTGAGTATATAGCAGATTTAGAAAAGTGTGAGGAAAATTCATTCTTGCAGTTTGACGCCTACTTGTCTTTCCATTGGTGTAGAGGCTTAGATTGGAAGATCGTGGTGTCAAAGAGGAAAGCTAGGATACCCTGATAGTCTTCAAAAGGTTTGTAAAATTCCTAATGCTTTCTATTATTAATTAAAATTATATATTTATTCCCAATGAACAAAGTTTTTAGAAAATTTTTGTTTGTCAACGATCCGTCTCTTCCACTGCGTTTCATATTTTAATTCCAACAATAACATCTATGGTTATTGGCGTATAAAATTAATATATTATTTCATGCTAATTTTTGGATGCGTTGTGTTGTGTTTATGTGTTAAGCTGTGTTCTATAATTTTTACAGATTTTTATGAAGTCTTTTTTATAAAATATAAATATTTAAATAGGCCTTGTTCACAGTACTTGCATGATGTCAAATTTTGAAGTGTATTTTGTAGAATTTTGTTTTAATTTCCAAATGAAACTAATTATTTGGTAAAAATTCTTAGATCATTGTCAACATGATAGCTGTGTGTATGTGAATTTTCAGCCTCAGATCATGTTTATATTTTGAGTTAAAAATTGTTGAATGCTCTATGTTTCTTAGTCTACCTGATTTATTTCACAAACTTTGAAATATAGAAAATAACGTCTTAATTGTGGTTTTAAGTAAGATATTTGTAATGGAGTAATTATGTGTTAGTTGCTAGGTGTCAGAATTTTAGACAAAATACATGCTTATAATATCATATTAAATTCCTTAAGTGAATATAGGTGAGAATTTCTTGATTTGATAAAAATCAAATATGAGGTACCGAATTGCTTATTGTGTTATATTATGGTGTTGTGTGATGTAATTATACATAAGACTATGCTTTAAATATGTGAATTGATTTTAAGTGTTTATTATGAGATTATTTGACTAAACACTCTAAGAGGGCAAGCATACCTTGAACCGGGCAATTGTTATCTTAGGTAGGAAAGGTTAAGTAAGAAAGGACTTAAGAAAATTCATTCTCACTTGGAACATGACAAAACTTTATGAAAACATGTAGAGAATGTGTTTTATGATGATTTTAAGTATAATCTCTTCTTATAGAACTCTTGTTGCAAGAAGGAAATTTAACGAATGTTTTTAGTTGTTTGAGTTACGATTTATGACAAGATTTATTAAAAGTATATCTATATATGTATGTATCATATAATTAAGCACTGTAGTCTCATGTTTGTGTTTGTCTTGATAGGTGGACTTGTTATATTCGGTTTAGGATAGTTCACTCCTCTCATGATGGCGCACCAACAATATTAATGGTTCAATGTTAGGTTCCTTAAAGATAAAATGAATAATGTCTATTATGTGAATAAAGAACAGATATGTTATATAAAGGAAATACACTCAATGCACTATTATATTACGATTATGTTTTCACCCAGAGCTTTATGAAATGTTTTGTTTTGTGAGAAAAAGAAATATACTTACTAAACTTATGCTTACTTAGTTTATGTCATGTTGCAAATATAGGTAAGAGGCAGATTATCTAGGACAGAGGACAACGATAGGCATGTGTGCAACGAGTTTTGGATAGTGAAAGTTTTGGGAGAGAGAAAGTTTTGAGAGAATATTGAATATTTCTTATTTCTCTAAATGAAAAATGATACATAGATGCTACATATATATTGGTACAACGATTGGTTTTCTTAATATAATAACGGAAAAAAAACTAAACTAGGAAAGTAAAAAATTGTCAAATTACAGCCCATTAGACCAATAAATCTTGATTCTATAGCTGTCAATTAGCTAAAATATTTCATTATTTAGTCCCAACAATCCAGATACTAACTTTGGAAGATTTTCAACACTCCCCCTCAAGCTGCGTTGTAAATGTCGTGCAAACACAGCTTGTGACTCAGTTCTTCAAAGTTAGTTCTTGGAAGAGCTTTAGTGAGAATGTCTGCTATTTGAGATTTCGTAGGAGTATAGATCAACTACATAATTCTTTTTTCAATCTTTTCTGAGATGAAGTGTCGATCGATTTTGATGTGTTTCGTCCTATCATGGTGCACAGGATTCTTCGCAATACTGAGAGAAGCTTGGTTGTCGTAGAACATCTTGATAGGTTTCTCACTTGATACTCTAAGTTCACTAAGAACTCTCTGTATCAATATGCCCTCACAAATACCAAGAGCAAGTGCTCTAAATTCAGCTTCTGCACTGCTCCTTGAGACAACAGATTGCTTCTTGCTTCTCCAAGTCACAAGGTTTCCCCAAACATAGGAACAATATCCTGATGTAGATCGTCTGTCTGAGATGTCTCCTGCCCAGTCTGCATCTAAGAAGACTTCAACTTCATGACTCTCATTCTTTCCATATAACAGACCTCTTCCTGGTGTCATCTTGAGATACCTCAAAATCCTATAGACTGCTTCCATGTGTTCTTCTGTTGGGTTGTTTATGAACTGACTCACAAAACTAACAGAAAAACCAATATCAGGTCGTGTATATGAGAGGTAGATTAGACGTCCTACAAGTCTCTAATATCTCCCCTTATCAACAGGTGCACTATCTTTCTCCACTCCTAGCTTCTTGGTTGGATCCATTGGAGTGTTAGTGGGTTTGCATCCAAGCATGCCTGTCTCCTTGAGTAAGTCTAGAACATACTTACATTGGGAGATGAATATCCCCTTCTTAGATCGTGCTACTTCTATACCAAGAAAGTATCTAAGATTACCAAGTTCTTTGATTTCAAATTCCCTAGCCAGGAGTCCCTTCAATCTCAACAGTTCTTCTTCATAGTCACCTGTTAGAATGATATCATCCACGTACACAATTAGTACGGCTATCTTATTTTCTGGAGAAAATTTTACAAACAGTGTGTGACCGGCCTGACATTGGGTGTATCTATGCCTCATAACTGTCTTTGCAAATCTATCAAACCAAGCACAAGGAGATTGCTTGAGTCCGTATAGGGATTTTCTAAGTTTGCACACTTGGTTGTTGTTGAATGAAGTTTCCAATCCTAGGGGTATCTTTTGGAAAAATAGTACGCAACGGGATTTTAAAAATTTTATATTTGAGTATTTCTAAAACACAAGTTTGACATGTTATATGCATAAATTAATCAGATCTTACTAACCTTTGAATACCGAAAAACTCCCATAATCCATGAAGAGAAGTAACGTTCTAGATGAGCCTCAACCAACTGGTCTTCTTTGTTATTCTCTATCCACGATCAGAGTGAGTGCGGGCTTACATGTATAGCTCTTCCTCAAGGTGACTCTCCTTCCAACCAATTAAGAGAACCCAATGCTAGTGTTCGTGATTTGTGAACAAGAGCTCTCAAGGAGTTTTAGAATCTCACCAGTAGAGTTTCACTCTTAATCTCTCAATTGATCTAAATAACTTATGAGACTCACTCTCTATTTATAGAGGTTAGGTCTAGGATCATTCCTTATCAGATAAGGTCTAAAAAATTCGAATCAAAATCAAATTCGGATTAATATCGGATGAAATTTGCGTAAAAACACGTGATTTTTATTTCGCGCATAGGCAGGCCGAACTTGCCCCATCAGCAGGCCAAACTTTAGGATCAGCATGCTGAACTATGGAAAAAAAATTTCAGCGAATCTTTTATTTTTCACCCGAGATTCTATAAGATAAAGCCCCAGTTTTAATTCAAATAACCCAATAGAAAAGTTATCAAATTAAAACAACTTTATCTAGATAATCTTTAGGAAAATAAATAGATTCCTAATAATTCTACAAGTTTATCTTGATATAATTTATTCAAAATTAAATCAACTGTTAAACAGACAAGAATTATCCGATCCCAATAATTCAACAAGTTTAATCGACAAAATTAATTCAACCGATAAATAGACATGAATTATTTGATTTTTTCAAATTTCAACCAATCTAATAAATCTAACATAAGTCACCAATAATTGAAAAAGCACACCGTATCGTTATAGGAATTTGTGAGCTAGCAAAGGAGACCAAACGGACCTATATAGTTCAAGCTCCCAATAATTATGAAATCTAATATCCCAAATATACATTTCATAATTATCAACTCCAACGCTACTCCACTAAAAGCTTAGAGCTGCACTCTCAAACTCTATAGAATTACGAAGCCCGTATAGCTAAGTCTCCATGACATATCATAGTGTACTGTATCCCCATAGGATTATTCATAATCAGCTAAAGGATAAGTTCTGTCTTACCTTCTTGATTATTTTTATCTTACATTCCATTACCTCACCATCGAAAAACTTACCATCTAAAGATGGTATACCATTTGGTTACACCTATGTATCCAAATGGTTGAGCGCTCCAGTTTTTCAATTACAGGATAACATATATAAGAGGATATCATTACTCCTAAAGAGGAGTTATAGATTCCATATCTATAAATAATAGGTCTACGTTATCAAGAGTCATGGCTTCAACGTACCAGCATGCATACTATAATTAAAATATAGGTGTCACCCTTTGGTACATCAAAAGACACAAGTCAAGACAATGGGCCCACTATTCATCTTAGGAGTAAGATATAATACAAATGATTGTCTAAAGTGAATTGATTTGCTAAGACAAAATTATTAATCCAAATCAATTCACTTTATGTCCCGATCTAACACATCGTCACCTATGACAATGTGCCAATGTTTCTATTCATGGAGTCCACCTCCGATGGTCAAGACAAATCATCTCCCAATATAGATATAGACAACATAACAATCTTTACATAAATAAAGTGCCCAAATTTATTCCCTCGATTGTGGATCTTATGATTTAGACCGTCACCTTTAAAATCGTGTCTTTTGCATAATCTGTCTATCATATGCCTAATTCTTAAAGGTTTAGACTGACAGTCTCAGACTATTGTTTGCTTATCATACATTCAACAAATATAAACGTAAAGAGGACAAGATTTGGTATATTATAAATAAACTCTTTATTGATAAAATGTCTCTAAAAACTTATTACGTATTTACTCCTTAGGGCATACATGTCTAACAATCTCCCACTTGTACTAAGTGAGTAAATATGACAAATCTTGCATCCCCATAGCTTCCACATGCTTCTCGAAGACTCTTCCAGTAAGTGTTTTCGTGAATAAATCAGCTAAATTGTCCTTTGACGTGATTTTGCACACCGTGACATGCCCGCCCTCGACAAAGTCCTTTATCACATGATACTCCGATCAATATGCTTACTCTTCTTATGAAATCTTGGTTCCTTAGCATTAGCTATCACCGCACTGTTATCACAGTACAGTGATACCGCCTTATCCATACAAAGAACTACCTCAAGATCCCTAAGGAACTTGCAGAGCCACACTGCTTCTTTTGAAGCATCACTAGCTGCCACATACTCGGCCTCTATTGTTGAATATGAAGTGCAATCTAGCTTCACAGTTCTCCAACTGATGGCACCGTGGCCTAGAGTAAACACAAAACCCGAAGTTGATTTCCTAGAATCCAGACAAGATTGAAAATTCGAGTCAGTATATCCTAGAGGAGTTAAGTTCTCACCCGAATACACAAGCATATACCCTCGAGTCCTTCTCAAGTACCTAAAAATATGCTTGACTACAACCCAGTGGTTTGGTCCTGGATCTGCCTGAAATCGACTTACAATCCTGACCACATAGCAAATATCCAGTAGTGTGCAAAGCATGGCAGACATGAGACTACGCACTGCCGAAGCATAAGGCACCTTCTTCATGTATTCTCTTTCTTTCTCAGACTTTGGAGAGTCTTTCTTAGAAAGAGCAATTCCAGACCTAAATGGTTGCCCACCTTTCTTGGAATCCTTCATTGCATACCTCCTGAGAATTTTCTCTATGTAGCTAGCTTGTGACAACACTATCATTTTGTTCTTCCTATCCCGAAAGATTTGGATACCTGGAACAAAATTAGCCTCACCCAAGTCCTTCTTGTCAAACTCCTTGGTCAACCATAATTTGACCGATGACAACGCCCCAACGTCATTGCCAATTAGCAGAATGTCATCCACATAGAGCAGTAGAAAGACCACCTTCCCATCTTTAATGTGTTTGTAAACACATGACTCATCCACATTTTGTGAGAACCCATAAGTCTTGATCACCTGATTAAGTCTTATGTTCCAAGAATGGGAAGCCTGCTTAAGTCTATATATTGACTTTAGCAACTTACAAACCTTACCCACTTGACCCTTGACCTTGAACCCGTCTGGTTGTTCCATATAAATGGACTCATCAAGATAGCCATTTAGAAAAGCCGTCTTGACATCCATCTGTCAAATCTCATAGTCGAGAGCGGCGGCTATGGACAAGAGAATCCGAATGGACTTAAGCATGGCTACAAGCAAAAAGGTTTTCTTGTAATCGATTCCTTCCTTTTGCGTATAACCCTTAGCTACCAGTCTAGCCTTAAAGGTTTCGACCTTTCCATCCACTCCTCTTTTCCTCTTGTAGATCAACTTACCCCCTATGGGTTTTACCCCTTTGGGAAGATCCACAAGCTCCCAGACTTGATTAGGCTCCATAGACTTCATCTCTATGTTCGTGGCCTCTGTCCAGAGTTTCGAATCAACATCCTCCATAGCCTCTATGTAAGTGTAAGGATCCCTATCATGTTTATCCGGTTCAGCCAAGAAGGCCTCCTCATTGAACATATACCTCTAGGGTTGACGCCCGATCCTCCCACTACACTGAAGCCCCTTAGGTTGTTATTCAGGTTGGTCTGGTCTTTCTACACTGATCAGAATGGTCTCATTCGGAACCTCCAGAGTGATTGGATCACTCCTCAATTCCTTAAGCACTACTTTGCTTCGAGGCTTAAAGTTGTCCATGTAACTCTCCTCAAGGAAAGTTGCATTAGTTGAAACCACGACTTTATTTTTCTTTGGGTTATAGAAATAACCCCCTTTAGTCCCTTTTGGATATCCTACAAATACGCAAACTTCCGAACATACTTCCTACTTATTCGCATCCTTTAACAAGACATGAGCTAGACATCCCCATATGTGAATATGGTTTAAGGATGTCTTCATACCCACCCATAACTCGTGAGGAGTTTTAGGGACCGATTTTGAAGGCACATTGTTCAAAAGATAACATGCGGTTTGTAGTGCATATCCCCAAAAGAATAAAGGTAATGGTGAATAACTCATTATGGACCTTATCATGCCTAATAAAGTCATATATCTTCTCTCCACTACGCCATTCTACTATAGAGTGCCCGACGTAGTCAAATGGGATAAAATCCCATTCTCTAATAAGTGTTCTCTAATAAGTGTCCCAGAAACTCATCAAAAAGGTATTCTCCACCTCGATCAGATCGAAGTGCCTTTATGGGTTTACCCAATTGTTTTTCCACTTCAGCCTAAAACTCCCTGAACTTGTCAAAAGTTTCGCTTTTGTGGTGTATCAGGTACACATACCCATACCTTGAGTAATCGTCAATAAAAGTGACAAAGTACTCATACTTTCCTCGTGCCTGGATGTTCATCGGTCCTCAAACATCACTATGCACAAGTTCTAGAACCCCTTCGGCCCTATTACCCTTAGACCCGAATGGTCTTTTGGTCATTTTACCCTCCAAACAAGATTCACATTGAGATATAGATTCTAACTTTAAGTGACTTAAAGGTCCATCCCTTACCAGCCTGTGAATTCTATTTAGGTTAATATGACCAAGGCATAAATACCAAAGATAAGTCTTATTAGAATGAGAAGTTTTAAGCCTTTTAGAGTTATTATCATTCATCTCAGCATTAAGCAGTAAGTCCATCTTAGGTTTGATAAAATATAGATTATTTTGCATCCATCTAGAACAGATAAAATATTTGTTTTTACGAATCACCACTTTATTATTAAAAGAAACTATAAATAAAAACAAGCTACAGAAATTAAATTCTTTTTAAATTTAGGAACATAAAAACAATTTCACAAAATTAAATTCTTATAATTATCAAACTAAAGATGGACGTCTTCCACTACTTCCGCTAAGACCAAGGATCCATCGCCCATCCAAAGCGGGAAGTCTTCATGAAGTAGACTTTTCGTTTCTATGAAACCTTTCCGAGAAACACAAACATAATTAGTTGCACCGGAATCTATGACCCAAATGTCACTGGATTCCTCAACTAAACAAGTTTTTAAATATAGAATATCACACCTACCTTCTTTGGAAAGGAAGTCCTTGCAATGCTTCTTGATGTGCCGACCTTCCCATTCTTGGCCCGTTGCTTCTTTCTATTCCCAGAATTGGTATTAGAACCAGAAGCAGCTACCATGTTGGCCTCTCCACTCGTAGGAGACTCCCTGATCAGCAGTTTGAACTCCTTTAACTGTTTCATTAATTCTGTTAAGGTCATATCCCGCCTATTGCTTAAATTGAATGTAGCTCTAAATGGAATAAATTCCTTTGACGGAGTCTCAAAGACCATAGTCATTTGAGTTTCAGCATCGATGTCGACTCCATTAGTTTATGCCTTAGCAAGGTAACCTATGACCAACATCATGTGCTCCTTTATAGATGTCCCCGGCCTCTGCTTACAGTTTAAGAGTTTTTTAAGCGCCCCTTGCTGCTCTGTTATGGCTTGGCCCCCAAACATGTCTTCAAGATTATCCAAGATTAGCTTAGCAGTCTCATAATCCTGATGTTGAGCTTGCAGCACGTTATTCATGCTAGCCATAACATAGTAGCGGGCCTGATCATTTACATCTTACCATCGATCGTACACTTGGAATTGCTAATTAGTTGAGTCTCTCATAGGCTTGGGAGGACAAGGGGTTGTCAACATAAATTTTAGTTTCTCAAAGGAAAGGACGATATCTAGGTTTCGTTTCCAATCATTATAATTCTCTCCGGTTAATAGGTTTTTGTCAAGCATCAAAGATAAAGCGTTTTTAGACATTTGCAATCTACAAAAAAGAATCATATACCAAGCATAAGCAAATATGTCATAATAATTTAGTAAGATAACACAATCATGTAAAAACATACAAATGTGTTTATGTGTCAAAACCTTGAAAATATCACAACCTTACAACGATAATTCCCAACTCAGAATTCAACAAGCTCCTAGGAGAGTCATGCCAAATTCAATAAGAAACACAGATCCCCTCCTGATTAATATATGCCATCTTGGGCCCGTATGATCCAGCATATATTAATAATCATTTCTTTGGCTATTAATTTTATTAACAGAGCTCCTAGGGGAGGTTAATAATAAAATTAACATGAGTGTATAACCATTGTTTCAATATTTTGTCCATGATTCATAATCACCACCTAGGGGTGTGCAACCATAAATCATGCTAAAATACCTTATCCTCTTAGAGATTTAATCTGGTACATGATAGATTTCCTTTCCTAGGGGTTGCGACCACCATGTTCTTTCTATGGACCAACGATGAAGGCCTTAGGTCCTCTCTTCAAAAACCTTCTCCAACTCAATCTTTTGAAATTAGGGTTTTATTTTAAAAGACATGCATGAACAATTTTAATATGAGCGGCACTCCCTATTCTATATAGCATGTTATCAACATACATGGTCAATCGTATTATAATACAGACAAGCAAAGCATTTAAGCAAAGCTACAAGCAAAATAATAATAAATAACTATAATATTATGGTTCCACCTTAGAGAATAGAAAATAAAGATTACAAGAGAATAATCGAAACATCGATTCTTCATCCTTGAATCTCCAAGTTGTATCCTTCTTCATTCCGTAAGTGTTTGATCCCGTAGGAATCGAAGACTCCATATTTTTTGTCAAATCCATATTTAATGTTTCTCATAATTGTCTCAAAAATAAAATTAAAACTACATCTAAAAGCTACACCTTTTATGGAAAAATTTCCAACTCTTTGCCAGCAAGTCGATTTGGGTGATCGACCTATCAGTCATGACCCACCGGCTTGTCGATCTTCATAGATCAGCCTGTCGATTCATGACTAATTGGCCTACCAAACTAGAAGTTTGGCCTGCCGCTAGAGCCATCAAATATTTGCTCCGCTGATGGCCTGTCGAACCTTACATCCAACCTGCTAATCTGGAGAGTTCGGCATGCTGACCGAACAGAAATCATCCTTTCTAGAAAACACAATTTTTTAATGCAATTCATCAATTTTATTTTCAACAATTCAAAAACATAAAATTAGAGGCACAAGAAATATCTGAGAACGCCATCATCCATCTTCTAGATCCGCCTTTTAGATCCGTCTTCTCTGAACAATTATTTAATTATAAAATTCTTACAAATTTAAAATTAAATAATAATTCCTAGACGGAGATGATAGTCCGCCATTTGATTACATGAAAAAACTTAGAAACACATTCTAACCTCTAAGGAACCATAACTGGTATAAATTAATTAATTAATAAATAATTAAATAATAATTTAATCAACCATAATTAATTAATAAACATTCACTATATAATCCATGACAACATATAAATATATAGAAACCTAGAGTGCCAACTCTCTATAAAAATAAATTCAAGCATAAGAGAGATCAAGATCACATAATTTATACATATAGTATGATCACAAACTCGTAAATTTATGTAAAAACCATGGCTCTATTACCAATTGTTGAAAAAATAGTACGCAGCGGGATTTTAAAAATTTTATATCAGAGTATTTTTCAAAACACAAGTTTGACATATTATATGCATAAATTAATCAGATCTTACTAACCTTTGAATGCCGAAGAACTCCCGCAATCCATGAAGAGAAGTAACGTTCTAGAAGAGCCTCAACCAACTGGTCTTCTTTGCTATTCTCTATCTATGATCGGAGTGAGTGTGGGCTTACACGTATAGCTCTTCCTCAAGGTGACTCTCCTTCCAACCAATTGAGAGAACCCAAAGCTAGTGTTCGTGATTTGTGAACAAGAGCTCTCAGGGAGTTTCAGAATCTCACTAGTAGAGTTTCACTCTTAATCTCTCAATTGATCTAAATAACTTATGAGACTCACTCTGTATTTATGGAGGTTGGGTCTAGGGTCATTCCTTATCAGATAAGGTCTCAAAAATTTGAATCAGAATCAAATTCAGATCAATATCGGATGAAATCCGCGTAAAAACGCGTTATTTTTATTTCGCGTATAGGCAGGCCGATCTGTCTCATAGGCAGGCCGAACTTGCCCCATTGATAGGCCAAACTTTAGGATCGGCATGCCCAACTGTCGAAAAAAAATCTCAGCGAATCTTTTATTTTTCACCCGATATTCTATAGGATAAAGCCCTAGTTTTAATTCAAATAACCCAATAGAGAAGTTATCTAATTAAAACAACTTTATCTGGATAATCTCTAGGAAAATAAATAGATTCCTAATAATTCTACAAGTTTATCTTGATATAATTTATTCAAAATTAAGTCAACTGATAAACATACAAGAATTATCCGATCCCAAAAATTCAACAAGTTTAATCTTGAATTAATTTTGTCATAAAATTAATTCAACCGATAAACAGACATGAATTATTTAATTTTTTCAAATTTCAACCAATCTAATAAATCTGACATAAGTCACCAATAATTGAAAAAGCACGCCGTATCGTTACAGGACTTTGTGAGCTAGCAAAGGGGACCAAATGGACCTATATAGTTCAAGCTCCCGATAATTATGAAACCCAATATCCTAGATATACATTTCATAATTATCAACTCTAACGCTGCTCCACTAAAAGCTTAGAGCTGCACTCTCGAACTCTATAGAATTACAAAGCTCGTATAGCTAAGTCTTCATGACATATCATAGTGTACCGTATCCTCATAGGATTATCCATAATCGGCTTAAGGACAAGTTCTATCTTACCTTCTCAATTATTTTTATCTTACATTCCATTATCTCACCATCGAAAAACTTACCATCTGAAGACGGTGTACCATTTGGTTACACCTATGTATCCAAATGGTTGAACGCTCCAGTTTTTCAATTATAGGATAACATATATATGAGGATATTACTACTTCTAAAGAGGAGCTATGGATTCCATATCTATGAATAATAGGTCTACGCTATCAAGAGTCATGCCTCCAACGTACCAGTATGCATACCACTATTAAAATGTGGGTGTCACCCTTTGGTACATCAAAAGACATAAGTCAAGACAATGGGCCTACTATTCATCTCAGGATTAAGATACAGCACAAATGATTGTCTAAAGTGAATCTATTTGCCAAGATAAAATTATTAATCTAAATCAATTCACTTTATGTCCTGATCCAACACATCGTCACCTATGACAACGTGCCAATGTTTTTATTTACAGAGTCTATCTCCGATGGTCAAGACAAACTATCTCCCAATAGGTATATAAACAACATAACAATCTTTACATGAATAAAGTGCCCAACTTTATTTCCTCAATTGCAAATTTTATGATTTAGACCGTCACCTTAAGAATCGTGTCTTTCGCATAATCTATCCATCATATGCACAATTCTTAAAGATTTAGACCAACAGTCTCACACTATTGTTTGCTTATCATACATTCAACAAATATGAACGTAAAGAGGACAAGATTTGGTATATTATAAATAAATTCTTCATTGATAAAAATGTCTCCAAAACCTTATTACATTTTTACTCCTTAGGGCATACATGTCTAACAGTATCTCCATGTACACTTCTTCTTCCAAATCACCATTTAGAAAAGCATTCTTGACGTCTAGTTGGTGTAATGGCCAATCTAGGTTTGCTGCGATAGAGAGGAGGACTCTAACAGTATCTCCTTAGGTTTGCTGCAAATGTTTCTTGGTAATCTATTCCATAGGATTGAGTAAAGCCCTTAGCAATAAGACGAGCTTTTAGTCTCTCAATTCTACCATCAGCTTGATTTTTGATAGTAAAAATCCACTTGCAACCAACAGGCCTTTTCCCGGGTGGAAGTTCTAAAATCACCCATGTGCCATTTTTCTCCAAGCCCCTAATTTCTTCATAAAGTGCCTTTTTCCATTTTGTATGTCCTAGGGCTTCCTCAATGGAGTTATGGACCTGCACATTGTCAAGATTCGAAACAAACGCCTGATAGGATGGAGATAGTTTACCAAACGAGACAAACTTATGAATAGGATGTTGTATGCATGTTCTTACACTCTTTCTCAGAGCAATTGGCATATCGAGTCATCAGAGATACTTTCAGTCTCGGGATTAGAATTTCCCTTACTTGAGTGAATTTGAGTAGGTTTTGGACTTGGTTCGGGCTCTTGGATAAGTGTAAGAGGAGTTGAGAGTTGCATTCCCATCACAGGCCTTTTCCTTTTAACATAGACACGAAGCTCCTTATTCTTAGTCTGTGGTGATTTAGGTTGATTGGGAATAGGTGAAACTAGAATTTGTGGTGACTAACTCTCTATTTGTATATGATCAGGTGTGAAAGGATGGATGATGGCTGAAATGACTCGACAGAGGATTGTGAAGGATCAAGAGGTTGGATTAAATGACTAGGATGAGGCTCCCAAAGCTGATATTCCCTCATGTTCTCCCCCTGAATTTTAGTTTTGGGGTAGTAGGATTGGTGTTCAAAGAAGGTCATATCCATTGAGTTGTAGAATTTTCAGGTAGTGGGAGAATAACAGTTGTAGCCTTTTTGATTTGAGGAATACCCAAGAAAGATACACTTGATGGATTTTAGATCCAGTTTGCTGCGGTTTTACTAGTGTATATGAACAAATGCTGAGCACCCAAACACTTTTGGATCTAATGATGAGATGAGTTTGGTATGAGGAAAGTGTTGGAGGAAGGCTTGATAGGGTGTTTGATATTTGAGAACTTTGGAGGGCATTCTATTGATGAGATATGCGGATGTAAGGACAGCTTCTCCCCAGAAAAATTTTGGAACATGTGTGGAAAACATGAGAGATCGGGCAACCTCAAGTAAATGTCTGTTTTTCCTTTCCGCTACCCCGTTTTGTTGAGGAGTATCAACACAAGAACTTAAGTGAACTATGCCTTGTCCTAGGAGATAAGTACCCAAAACAGATTTGAAGTATTCTTTGCCATTGTCAGTTTTTAAAACTTGAATCTTGGTTTGGAATTGTGTTTGTATTATGTTGTTGAAGTTCGGAAAAATTTGACCTATTTTTTATTTTTCTTTCATGAGGAATATCTAGGTCAGCCTAGTGTGATCGTCAACAAATGATACGAACCATCAAGTTCCTGTTATATTTTTCACTCTTGAGGGACCCCACACATCACTATGAATCATGGCAAATGGACGAGATGGTTTGTATGAAAGACTGGGATAGGTATTACGAGTATGCTTAGAGAATTGACAAATTTCACATTTGAAATGTTTCGGATTTTTATTGATGAACATTGAAGGAAAAAGTTTTTCTAAATATATAAAATTAGAATGACCAAGACGATAGTGCCACAACATAATTTCACTATCTTTATTGACATAGGAATTTAAAACAGACTGACTTTTAAAAGAAACACCACTTGTAGTTTGAGCTTTCTTCTTAGAGGAGTATGGTCCTTGAGGAGATAGAGTCCCGAACACATCTCAGCACTGCCAATCGTCTTCCCCGAATCCAATTCCTAAAATTCACACAAGTTTGGGAAAAACTTAGTTACACAATTCAGATCACGAGTCAATTTACTAATGGAAAGTAAATTACAATCCAAACTGGGAACATGGAGAACAAAATTTAGGGTCAGATCCTTGGTAATCTTGACTGAACCAATTCCCTCAACTTTGGATAATGTACCATCAGCAATTCAGACTGTACAGTCTCCATTGCATGGACTGTATTTGTAAAATGCTGTTGCATCTCCTGTCATGTGATCTGATGCTCCTGAATCAATAATCCATGGTTTTGTGTGCCATTTGTCAGCCATAAGGGCCAATGAGGAATTACCTTTTTGTGCTAACATGCTAGTTCCAGACACAGAGTTACTCGATTGAGACTGAGAACCAAAGACTGCATTTTGGCTGACAAGTTTTTGCAGAACCTCAATTTGCTCTTCGGTGAAAGGACTTGATTCAGTTGAGGTTGAGTTGTCATCCGAGGTGGCTGCAATGTTGGCACGGTTTTCTCTGTTATTGGCTGATCTCGATGGCTTCCAATCAGCAAGTTTGCCATGAATTTTCCAGCAAGTCTCCCTAAGATGTCCAGGTTTGCGGCAGTGATCACACTAAGGTCTCCCTTTCCTTTGTCGATTTTCATTATTACTTGGCGGTGGTCCTCGTACTGCAAGAGCAGATCCTTCAAGGTCTGAAGTAGAATTTTGGGATCCCATCGTAACCTTCTTTCTGCTTTCTTCACGTCGAACTTCAGAAAAGGATTCTCGAATACTTGGAAGAGGTTTGGTTCCCATTACTCTCCCTCGGACTTCATCCAGGTTTTTGTTAAGACCAAGAAGGAATTTAAATGTCCGTTTCTGCTCTACAATCTTTCTGTATAGAGCTGTGTCTTCGGGGCACTTCCAATTATGGACTTCAAACATGTCGAGATGTTGCCAATAGCGGGTGAGAGTGTTGAAATATTGAGTGACAGTAAGATCTTCTTGTCGGAGATCGTGTAGTTTGGCTTCGATTTCAAAAAGTTCTGAGGTGTTTTCAGAACTTGAATATGTCTCTCTCATAGCATCCGAAATCTCCTTTGCCGTCCCATATAGAAGAAAATTCTCACCTATCTCATTGTTCATAGAATTTATTAACCATGACATTATCAAGTGATTGTCGGCCTTCCAAGTCTTGTACCGTGGATCATTTTTCTCTAGAATAGCAACTTCCCCAGTGAGATAATCATCTTTTCCTCTCCCACAAATGAACATCATCACAGATTGGGACCATTGGAGATAATTGTTCCCATTGAGTTTGTGTCCTATAACGAGGATTTGGCTGTTGTCTGACATTCCACTAGAATTGGAGACAGTGGAATTTTGATGAGAGGTGACGTCAGATGTTGTGGAGGAGGAACTGAGTTTTTCTGTGGCCATTCCGAATTTCACCATGTGAGCGTACGGTCTGTACGGACGTGTGACAACTAGCGACTGCACGGCTTGTAGGGACGGTAGTGTACGGAATTGTACGGACTAGGTACGGACCTGTACGGGGCGATTGTAATGGACGGCGACTGATGATCAACGACGGCACGGTCGTACGGAACGACGAGTACGTACGATGTACCGATTTGTACGGGGACGGTGTACGATTGCCCTGACGATCGGGGGGCTGCACGGTCATACAGACGAGTGTGTACAGGGCGATTGTACGGATTGTACGGACGCTTAGATGGTGGCTGTAAGGATGCGTAGCAGTGGATGGCACACGGGTTAGTTGTTGACAACGGTACGGATGCAGTTTTAGCCCTAGAATCAAAAGGGCTCTGATACCATGAAAGTTTTGAGAGTGTTTTGAGAGAATATTGAATATTTCTTATTTCTCTAAATCAAAATTATACATAGATGCTACATATATAGTGGTACAGCAGTTGACTTTTCTAATCTAATAACGGAAAGAGAAACTAAACTAGGAAAGTAAGAATTGTCAAATTACAACCCAATAAATCCTGATTCTATAGCTGTCAATCAGCTAAATATTTCCTTGTTTAATCCATAGAATCTGGATTCTAACTTTGGAAGATTTTCAACAGTTTCCAACTCCAGTGGAATGGCAGATGTAAGTCAAATCGTTATCACATGACACAAACTCAATGGGAACAATTATCTTCAATATCCCAATCTGTTATGATGTTCATATGTGGCAAAGGAAAGGACAACTACTTATCTGGAGCAACGGCCCCTCCAAAGGCAAATGACCCAAGGTTCAAAAGCTGGAAATCAAAAAACAGTATGGTTATGTCATGGTTAATTAATTCCATGACTAACGAGATAGGAAAAAATTTTCTTCTCTATAAGACAGCAAGAGAAATCTGAGAAGCAATGAGGGAAACTTATTCAAATAAAGAGAATACCTCAGAGCTGTTTGAGATAGAAGGCATCCTACATGATCTGCGGCAAGGAGACTTGACAGTGACCCAGTATTTCAACACCCTTACACGTTATTGGCAACAGGTAGATATGTATGAAGAGCTTTCATGGAGTTGCCCTGAAGATGGAGCCAGGTATAGGCAAATTGTTGAAAAGAAAAGAGTGTACAAATTCTTATTTGGGCTCAACAAAAATCTTGATGAAGTTCGAGGAAGAATTCAGGGGATGAGACCACAACTCAGCCTTCGAGAAGCTTTTTCAGAGGTTCGGAGAGAAGAAAGTAGAAAAAAGGTGATACTGGGAACACAAACTGTCACACCTCAAGTGAAAAATTCTGCCCTTGCTGTTCGTGGCCCTCAAAATCAAGGCACTGACAATCGGCAGAAGAAGGAATGAACATTGCCGCAAGCCCGGTCACACCAAGGAGATATGTTGGAAGATTCATGGAAAACCAGCAGATTTGAAGTACTCACGCCCACAAAACAAAGGCAACACTGCAATCAGAGACCAAAAACATGTACCAGCCAAGTCCAACCCTTTTAGCAAGGAGCAGCTAGAAATTTTAAAGCAACTAATCAAACAGTCAGACAGCCAATTCAACCATGACAATTGGAAGTGGATCCTTAGCGCAGAAAGGTAATTCTAAAAGTGCCCTAAGCGCTAGAAAATATAATTTGAATTTATGGATTGTGGATTCAGGAGCTACCGACCACATGACTGGAGATAGAGAGGCTCTAACAAATTTTATCCCATGTCACGAGAACATAACGGCCAGCATAGCAGACGGATCACTCTCTAAAGTCATTGGAACCGGTTCAGTACAAATCTCAAAAGACCTAACACTCAACTCTGTCCTTTTAGTGCCTCGATTAAACTACAATTTCCTATCAGTGAGTAAACTCACTCGGGATCTCAATTGTGTCACTAAATTTTCCTCAAATTCTTGTGAATTTCAGGTCTTGGATTCAGGGAAGATGATTAGCAATGCTAAGGAGTGCTCGGGGCTCTATTTACTTGAGATAAATGATTCTTCTAAAAGGAAAGGTTATAATACTGATTGTTTAGTGTCTATGAGTCAAGATTCAACTCCTGTTTTTCAAAAAAGGGACGATCCTATTATGATATGGCACTATAGGTTAGGACATCCAAATTTTATGTATCTCAAGAAACTTTTTCCGTCTCTTTTCAATAATAAAAGTCCGAATGAGTTTCATTGTGAAATTTGTCAATTTGCAAGGCATGTTCGAAATTCTTATCCTAACCTATCATACAAAAAATCACAACCATTTTCATTAATCCACAGTGATGTGTGGGAACCGTCTAGAATAAAAAATATCACTGGATCTCGTTGGTTTATAACATTTATAGATGATCACACTAGACTTACAAGGGTCTTCCTAATGAAAGAAAAATCAGAGGCAGGTCCAATATTTCAAAAATTCAACACCATGGTTCAAACTCAATTCCAAACCAAAATACAAATTTTGAAAACGGACAATGCAAAGGAATATTTTGCTTCCATTCTTGGTGAATACCTAATAAGTCAAGGAATAGTTCATCTAAGCTCCTGTGTTGATACATCTCAACAAAACGGTGTAGCCGAAAGAAAAAACAGACATCTCCTTGAAGTAGCCCGATCCCTTATGTTCTCTACACATGTACCTAAACAATTTAGGGGGGAAGCCCTACTCACTGCAACCTACCTCATAAACAGAATGCCCTCTTGAGTCCTAAAATTCCAGACCCAATCCCAAACCGTACTCAAAACATATCCAACCACACATCTCATATCCTTCATCCCTCTCAAAATATTTGGCTACTCTGCTTTTTTACACATCCATGTTCAACATCGAGGAAAACTTGATCCTAAAGCCATTAAATGCATTTTCTTACGGTATTCCTCTTTTCAAAAAGGATACAAATGTTATTCTTCAACTTCAAAGAAATTTTAAAACTCCATGGATGTTACATTCTTTGAACACTAGTCATATTACCCCAAATCTGACATTTAGGGGGAGAGTAGTTTCACACAAGAATATCAGCTTTGGGATGTCATTACAGAGACAAGTGATTTAGATATTTCCCACACTTCATCAAATCCGGTCAATACCTAGATTGAAACTGTCCCTATCCAACAAGATGAACTCATGATCCCAAACCTTGTTGATCCACCTGCAGAAGTCTCTAACTGTGATTCACCTGAAGCACCTGAACCTTCACATAGTTCTTCTCCAACCAATGTTCAGCCAAGTGAAATTCCTAGTCTCCCTAGTCTGCGTTCCCCAAACACTACTCAATCCAAACACAACAAAAACCTTATCACCTATTCTAGAAGAAAAAAGAACCAAAGGGAGATAGAGCACCAAGTACCACTTAAGTAGATCCAAGAATTGGAACTGGATTCAAGATCAAAAGAACCACAAGGTAATTCTAATCCCGAGTCTTCCAATAATAGTAATCTTCCTATTGCAATAAGAAAGGGTGTTAGAGAATGTACGAAACATCCAATTTATAACTTTGTGTCATATCAAGGGCTTTCTAATAAGTACAGGGCATTTGTGGCAAGTCTGGATCAAACACAGATTCCTAAATCCATACAAGAAGCTCTCACAATACCAAAATGAAAGGCTACTGTTGAAGAAGAAATCTGAGCACTAGAGAAAAATGAAACATGGAAAATCATTGAACTACCACCTAGAAAACAACCTGTAGGATACAAATGGGTCTTCACAATTAAATACAAAGAAGATGGAAGTGTTGATCGATTCAAGGCTCGACTTGTTGCAAAAGGTTTCACACAATCCTATGGAATTAATTATGAAGAAACTCTTGCTCCTATAGACAAATTGAATACTATTCGAGTTCTCCTATCTCTAGCTACAAATCTAGACTGGCCACTCCATCAATTAGATGTCAAAAACGCTTTCCTCAATTGAGACCTGACAGAAGAAGTTTATATGAGCATTCCTCCTGGATTTGAAACACAAGCAACAATCAACAAAGTCTGTAAACTAAAGCGATCCTTGTACGGACTCAAACAACCTTCAAGAGCCTGATTTGACAGATTTACAAGAGTAATCAAGCAGTATGGCTATCTACAATGTTAGATAGATCACACCCTCTTTGTTAAACATTCATCTAAAGGAAGGATTACCATTCTTATCGTTTATATGGATGATATTATTTTAACAGGAGATCATATGCAGGAGATAAGCACACTCAAAAGCCTACTAGCCAAAGAATTTGAAATCAAAGATTGAGGAAACCTCAAGTACTTTCTTGGAATGGAAATAGCTCAATCAAATGCAAGAATCTCAGTTTCTCAAAGAAAAAATGTCTTGGATCTTCTGAAAGAGACTAGAATGATCGGATGCAAGCCAGCTGAACAGTCCCATGGACTCAACAATCAAATTAGGAACCAAAGAAGACAATGCACTGGTAGATAAAGGCAGATATCAATGACTTGTGGGAAAACTTATATATTTATCCCACACAAGACCAAACATTGGTTTCTCGATTAGTGTGGTGAGTCAATTCATGAACAATCCGAATGAAGAACACATGGAGGCAGTCTACAGAATCCTGAGGTATTTAAAACTAACACCAGGAAAGGGCTTGTATTTCAAGAAATCAACAGACAAAGGTATAAAGATATACAGTGATGCTGATTGGCCAAAATTAGTAACAGATCGAAGATCAACTTCCGGCTACTACACATTTGTATGGGGAAACCTAGTCACATGGCATAGCAAGAAACAGTCTATTGTGTCAAAAAGCAGTGCAAAAGCCGAATTTAGAGCAATGACACATGGTATATGTGAAGTAATGTCGCTGCGAAGGCTCTTAAAGGAGTAAAGGTTTGATGTTGAAGAACCTATGAAGATGTTTTGCGACAATCAGTCAACTATAAGCATCGCGAAGAATCCTGTGCATCACGATAGGATAAAGCATGTGGAGATCGATCGCCATTTCATAAAGGAAAAGATCGAAGAAGGAGTAGTCAAGTTACTACAACTACCAACCAGTCTTCAGATAGCTGACATCCTCACCAAGGCTCTACCAAAAAAGAACTTTGAAGATTTAAACTTCAAGCTAGGCTTAATTAACATTTACAGCCCAACTTGAGAGAAAGTGTAGAATATTGTAGGATAATCTGTACAGCTGTCAGATTTGATGATTAGTATATTAGGATATTCCTAAGATTATGGGCTGATTTTATTTTTTCTGATTTTTAGCAGTTACTATTATCTAGGCGATTTGTTAGGAGAATTGTTAGGATTTTCTTTTTAATCACCAGATGAATAATCTCCTATAAAAGGGGTTGTATCGTATGTTAATATTCAGAGGGAAAAAAATAAAACCTTTCTCAATTTCCTCAAGATTGTGCCAAAGACATCAGTATATTTACCTAATCATGGTAGTGATTAGGGTATAGCAGCTTTATCATTTATTGTTTTTGATTCCTTAACATTCGTTGGGTTTCGAGATGCATGCCTCCTGTCACATGCACACAATGGCAACTATCTAAATAAGTAGGACTTAACACGACTAAACACAATTAAAAAACAAGCGCACACAAGTTTCATAATAAAGTATAAACTATAATTCTTAGAATTGCAGCCTTCTAATTGTAGCTCCACTCAAATAAAGCATTATGAAGACGGAATTTATTGGGTTCAAGGGTGACGTTAAAACTCATCACATGCAACATAATAACTTTTTTTTTCCATGTTTTAGTCATATAGTTCTTATTTCTAATGGAAATTGTATATTCAATTGCATTGTAAGCAAAGGACCCGTTACAATTTCAAAGAAAAAACATAAGCAAATTTCTTTTTCCCTCTAGCATCAATGTGAAAGTAAACCGATTACGTTAGAACATGAACATCAGTGCCAACATTTATATCTAGCAGTTTACCTTTTTTTCATATAATGAAAATAATGAAACTGAAAGTTTTGAGAGAGCGAGAGTTTTGAGAAAATATTGAATATTTCTTATTTCTCTGAATCAGAATTATACATAGATGCTACATATATAGTGGTACAGCGGTTGACTTTTTTAAACTAATAATGGAAAGAAAAACTAAACTAGAAAAGTAAGAATTGTCAAATTACAACCGAATAAATGTTGATTCTATAGCTATCAATCAACTAAATATTTTCTTGTTTAATCCCTAGAATCTGGATTCTAACTTTGGAAGATTTTCAACACTCCCCCTCAAGCTGCGTTGTAAAGGTCGTGCAAACACAGCTTGTGACTCAGTTCTTCAAAGTTAGTTCTTGGAAGAGCTTTAGTGAGAATGTCTGCTATTTGAGATTTCGTAGGAGTATAGATCAGCTGCATAATTCCTTTTTCAATCTTTTCTGAGATGAAGTGTCGATCAATTTCGATGTGTTTCGTCCTATCATGGTGCACAGGATTCTTCGCAATACTGAGAGCAGCTTGGTTGTTGCAGAACATTTTGATAGGTTTCTCACTTGATACTCCAAGTTCACTAAGAAGTCTCTGTATCCATATGCCCTCACAAATACCAAGAGCAAGTGCTCTAAATTCAGCTTCTGCACTGCTCCTTGAGACAACAGATTGCTTCTTGCTTCTTCAAGTCACAAGGTTTCCCCAAACATAGGAACAATATCCTGATGTAGATCGCCTGTCTGAGATGTCTCCTGCCTGGTCTGCATCAGAGAAGACTTCAACTTCACGACTCTCATTCTTTCTATATAACAGACCTCTTCCTGATGTCATCTTGAGATACCTCAAAATCTTATATACTGCTTCCATGTGTTCTTCTGTTGAATTATTCATGAACTACTCACAAAACTAACAGAAAAACCAATATCAGGTCGTGTATGTGAAAGGTAGATTAGACGTCCTACAAGTCTCTAATATCTCCCCTTGTCAACAGGTGCACTGTCTTTCTCCACTCCTAGCTCCTTGGCTGGATCCATTGGAGTGTTAGTAGGTTTGCATCCAAGCATGCATGTCTCCTTGAGTAAGTCTAGAACATACTTACGTTGAGAGATGAATATCCCCTTCTTAGACCGTGCTACTTCCATACCAAGGAAGTATCTGAGATTACCAAGTTCTTTGATTTCAAATTCCCTGGCCAGGAGTCCCTTTAATCTCAGCAATTCTTCTTCATAGTCACCTATTAGAATGATATCATCCACGTACACAATTAGTACGGCTATCTTCTTTTCTGGAGAAAATTTTACAAACAGTGTGTGATCAGCCTGACATTGGGTGTATCCGTGCCTCATAACTGTCTTTGCAAATCTATCAAACCAAGCACGAGGAGATTGCTTGAGTCCGTATAAGGATTTTCTAAGTTTGCACACTTGGTTGTTGTTGAATGGAGTTTCCAATCCCGGGGGTATCTCCATGTACACTTCTTCTTCCAAATCACCATTTAGAAAAGCATTCTTGACGTCTAGTTGGTGTAATGGCCAATCTAGGTTTGCTGCGATAGGAGGACTCTGATAGTGTTGAGCTTGGCCACTGGAGCGAATGTTTCTTGGTAATCTATTCCATAGGATTGAGTAAAGCCCTTCGCAACAAGACGAGCTTTTAGTCTCTCAATGCTACCATCAGTCTGATGTTTGACAGTAAAAATCCACTTACAACCAACAAGCCTTTTCCCGGGTGGAAGTTCTAAAATTACCCATGTGCCATTTTTCTCCAAGGCCCTGATTTCTTCATAAACTGCCTTTTTCCATTCTGTATGTCTTAGGGCTTCCTCAATGGAGTTAGGGACCTGCACATTGTCAAGACTCGAAACAAACGCCTGATAGGATGGAGATAGTTTACCAAATGAGACAAACTTATGAATAGGATGTTGTGTGCATGATCTTACACCCTTTCTCAAAGCAATCGGCATATCTGAGTCATCAGAGATACTTTCAGTCTCGGGATTAGAATTTCCCTTACCTGAGTGAATTGGAGTAGGTTTTGGACTTGGTTCAGGCTCTTGGACAAGTGTAAGAGGAGTTGAGAGTTCCATTCCCGTCACAGGCCTTTTCCTCTTAACATAGACACGAAGCTCCTTATTCTCAGTCTGTGGTGATTTAGGTTGATTGGGAACAGGTGAAACTGGAGTTTGTGGTAACTGACTCTATTTGTATGTGATCAGGGGTGAGAGGATGGATGATTGGCTTAGGCTGAAATGACTCGACAGAGGACTGTGGAGGATCAAGAGGTTGGATTGAATAACTAGGATGAGGCTCCCAAAGCTGATATTCCCTCATGTTCTCCCCCTGAATTTCAGTTTTGGGGTAGGAGGATTGGTGTTCAAAGAATGTCACATCCATTGAGTTGTAGAATTTTTGGGTAGTGAGAGAATAACATTTGTAGCCTTTTTGATTTGAGGAATACCCAAGAAAGATACACTTGATGGATTTTGGATCCAGTTTGCTGCGATTTTGCTGGTGTATATGAACAAATGCTGAGCACCCAAACACTTTTGGATCTAATAATGAGATGAGTTTGGTATGAGGAAAGTGTTGGAGGAAAGCTTGATAGGGTGTTTGAAATTTGAGAACTTTAGAGGGCATTCTATTGATGAGATATGCGGATGTAAGGACAGCTTCTCCCCAGAAAAATTTTGAAACATGTGTGGAAAACATAAGAGATCGGGCAACCTTAAGTAAATGTCTGTTTTTCCTTTCTGCTATCCCGTTTTGTTGAGGAGTATCAACATAAGAACTTAAGTGAACTATGCCTTGTCCTAGGAGATAAGTACCCAAAACAGATTTAAAGTATGCTTTGGCATTGTCAGTTTTTAAGACTTGAATCTTAGTTTGGAATTGTGTTTGTATCATGTTGTTGAAGTTTTGAAAAATTTGACCTATTTCTGATTTTTCTTTCATGAGGAATATCTAGGTCAGCCTAGTGTGATCATCAACAAATGATACGAACCATCGAGTTCCTGTTATATTTTTCACTCTTGAGGGACCCCACACATCACTATGAATCATGGCAAATGGACGAGATGGTTTGTATGAAAGACTGGGATAGGTATTACGAGTATGCTTAGAGAATTGACAAATTTCACATTTGAAATGTTTCGGATTTTTATTGATGAATATTGAAGGAAAAAGTTTTTCTAAATATATAAAATTAGGGTGACAAAGACGATAGTGCCACAACATAATTTCACTATCTTTATTGACATAGGAATTTAAAACAGACTGACTTTTAAAAGAGACACCACTTGTAGTTTGAGCTTGTCTTCTTAGAGGAGTATGGTCCCTGAGGAGATAGAGTCCTGAACACATCTCAGCACTGCCAATCGTCTTCCCCGAATCCAATTCCTGAAATTCACACAAGTTTGGGAAAAACTTAGTTACACAATTCAGATCACGAGTCAATTTACTAATGGAAAGTAAATTACAATCCAAACTGGGAACATGGAGAACGGAATTTAGGGTCAGATCCTTGGTAATCTTGACTGAACCAATTCC